>JAULBS010029633.1:0-10363 GCA_032355785.1 Symmetromphalus regularis
ATGGCAATAGTATAATATTATTTTACTTTGATTGATGGCAATAGTATAATATTATTTTACTTTGATTGATGGCAATAGTATAATATTATTTTACTTTGATTGATGGCAATACTATCACATCATTTTACTTTGTGAGAGGCAATACATATAATGCTTCTTTGACTGAAGGCAATAGTATCTCATCATTTTACTTAGTGAACAGCAATAAAAAATGCCTCTTTGGCTGACAGCAATAGTATCATATCATTTCACTTTGGTTGACGGCAATAGCATATCATTTTGCTTTGATTGACGACAATAGTATCACATCATTTTAATTTTTGGAAAGCACTAGGAAATGCCTTTTTGACTGATGCCAACAGTATCACATCATTTCACTTTGTGAAAGTTTATGTAATGCCTTTTTGACTGACGGCAATAGTATCACATCATTTTACTTTGTGAAAGGCAATACATAATGTCTTTTTGACTGATGGTAATAGTATCATATTATCATACTAGTTGATGGAAGGAAAGGGTGGCATGGCTCCCCAAATCACTTTACCTCCACCACATTTTATATTTGCCAGTCTTACAATGACAATAGTGGTTTTGGTACAGTTGTCACCCAATATAAAATCCCAGTAGCAGATACAGTGAGGGTCCTGGACTCCACTTTACACAATTTTTTTTAAAAAACCATTTTCCGAGTGAAAGGACGTGAAAATTAATATTTTTTTCCCCATATCTATTTTCTCATCACTTTTGGACTCCCCCTTTTCAGAAATCCACATTTAGACCTCCCCTTTCAGAAATCCTGCATCCGTACCTGAATCCCTCCCCTACAAAATCCAGCTAAGCCATTGGTTGGGTATTACTGCACTTGTTCATGGAAAGGACAGGGTCAACTGTTAAATTTTACAAACTTCTTGATGGAAGGGATGTGCTCAGATATTAACAAATAACTCACCTCCTTGTTGTAAGGGTTGGTCATCTCTGAACCAGCTGATTGTAGGGGCAGGGTCAGCTGCTAACAAACACTCAAAGTGCAGTTTCTTGCCGTTGTCCTCTTGTCTGGTGACTGGTTTCTGAATGAAGTTTGGAGCAATTCCTTCTTGTCTGAAAGAACAAAACAAATTGTAAAATTAATCTGGAATTAAATGTAACAGATAATAGTCTATGATATCATGCAAATAGATCAAACTAGTTTGCTATAATGCAGAATTACCCTTAACAAGGCTGTGGGCAAACAAATATATTGGGCCAGTTTTAATATAATTAAAAACAGTTATATTCAATTGTTTTACTGTCAATTTGTTTTACTCACACTTTTGGGCTGGTCATAATCTTGGACTTGGGGCATTTGCATCATTATAATCCATTACTGGTTTGCTATGAACAAAATCTTGGATAATGGATTGTAATTTTGGTTTAGACTCTCTGAAACCAAGAATTTTTCTCAAGTGTACAGATGCTAAGTTATTTTATTGTTCATTAGATAAATCTTGGTACACAAAACAAAAATAAAATAATTTCAAATGAAATAAAAACAGAACAAAAGAATAAAACACTTTGGAGTATTTTACAATGAATACATATAAAATAATGGATAAAAACATGGATGTCTTGAATTACTTGAGTCCAGTTTAAGTCCAGTAGTAAGTCTAGGTTTTGTATGTCACAATGTATAGACATACGTGTGTAAATTATGACTGAAGCCTTAAATTTAATTTAATTCTATGATTTTATTTTTATTTTCATTTTGCATGCTGCTCTAAGTAAAATATTTGAACAATAACTAAACACATGATGATCATCCTACTAGATAAAAAGTGAGCCTCAGTGGATCAGTGGTAGGATATGAGACTTTCAAGCTGAAGACACTGGTTCAAAACCCATTAGAGGTTGGCCCACACTTGACTACTTGTCAATATTACCAAATGTTTGACATCCAATAGCCAATGATTAATAAATAAATGTGCTCCAGTGGTGTTATTTAACAAAAAACAAACTAGATAAGAGCTGAGCACTAATTTAAAATTAATTATTCACTAAAGATATGTTGCTCATATGTAGGGCATTATAATCCGTGTACCTAGATGGCATTAGGCGCGGATACAGGATTTCTGAAAGGGGGGAGGTGGGTCCAAATGTGATGGGTGGATAGGACTGGTGAAAAATTGTTAATTTTTACGTCTTTCCAAACGAAAAATGAATTTAAAAAAAATTCTGGAAAAGGTAGGAGTCTGGACTCCCTGGGCCCCCATCTGGAACTGCTACTGCATAATAGGATTGGACAAATATGTGCACCAGAAAGCTTTATTAGCCCTTAAAATTCTGACATATTTATGACGGCACCTAATTACTATCACTAAATGGTTTTGCTAAGGTTTTATGAAAATAAGCACACTTTAATATTTTTAGAATGACAGTACAAAGATGCCATAAACCAATTATATGGCAGCTTTGCTAATAGCCAATGCAAATTGTGAGTGCTGCTTTAATTAAATCTTACGGAATTAGGATATACTGATGGAAAAACAATAAGGGTCACATGGTTATTTGTAAAAACAAATGTAATTCAATACTAATAACACAGCCAACCATACAGGAAAATAGTACAGGTCATACCAAGATCATATCATCACCATAGTGACCACATTTGATGATGTGATCCTGTATTTCTTTTTGTAAGTATACTCAAAAAAAAAAAAAGGATGCATGTTGAAATATTTTTGTTTCATGAGGTGATCACAGTAATGGTCTATTTGGCAGTAAACACATGCACAACTTGTGATATTACTGCGCACACACATACCTCCTCCTAAATTGTGTGGTTATCTAATTCCAGAATTTCTGTCATGAATGTCATCAGATTTATGAAATAAATGACTATTGATTACATACATACTTTCGTTTTTGGTTGAGTGTATATTAAACCTTGCTGTATGTTAAACATTTTGCATTAACAATATATCTACCTATAAAGAAATCTTAAAATGAAATTTGCAATGGCAGTCAGTAAAGCTTTCATAAAATGTTTAAAATGGAACTATTTGATTGATAATGAAAAAATACAATAGAAATTAAGTAGTCACAAGATTATGTGAATTTCAAGAACTGAAGAATAAAATCATACACGAAATTAATAAGAATTATTAGCAAAGTGTTCTTAACAATACTCAGTACCTCCATACACAACCCAAAATGCAGTAGCAGATCCAGAAGGACATCCAGGGTTCCGGACCCCCACCTTTTCTCATATGTTTTTAAATATATATATTTTGCTAGTGGAAGAACATGAAAATTAACCATTTTTTCCCCAGTCCTATTCACCCATTTGGACCCCACCCCCCTTTCTGAAATCCTGCATCCATGCCTGAAATATACTTTGCTTTATGGTAATTCTCTGTTTACAAGTTTAAGCAGTTGCAATGTGCTCCCAGATGATTCTTTACAGACTTTCTTAACATCTGATTGAAGCAAATAAAACATTTACTTAGGTTCAGATGGTCTTGTTTGGTGCAGACACACATGTAGTTTAATTGGAGTCAGCATTACAAGTTGAAGCAGCTGCACAGACAAGCCTTTAGTGCTGGTCTGATTTAGTGCTGGCAATCTAGCGGGATGCTTTACTTGGGGCCATATGGACAGGTACATACATACACAGTATGTGAACTTTAGTACATTCAAAGATAGCAAACACCACTCTATCAGATTGTGTCTAGTATCTGAGCAAGCTCTCACACTGCACACATTCTAACAGAACAGAACTTTATTACACTCATGGCCATCATTCGATGGCATCAGAGGAATACATATAATTGTAACAGCATCAGGATGACAGTAATAATAAACAATAATAATGTACATTATGGAAGTCTTAGGAGGAACAGAATTGTTTGTTGATAATTATAAATTTGCATAATTTTCTGAGAGTTCCAATATTTTTAAAATTAAAATGCTGTTTAAATTTATATCACCTTGATTCCTTTTCAAAGTTTTTACTGAAATCTTGATCATACTATTATTACACAGTTAATCAATGTTTGGTATTAATTAGCAGTTTAAAATAACACATTTAAATAGTTAAAAATTCAAATTTGAGCGAGCTCCTTGAAAGTTCATACTGCCATCTTGACCACCTTCTCATGCTTTACTCAGGGTTATGTGGACAGGTACATACATACACAGTTAGGTGAACATCAGTACAGTCATAGATATCATATCATTGGTCATATTCTATCTTGTATTCTGACAATTTCTCACACGACACTATCTAGAAGAATGGTTTACTCCATACCAGGTGAACAGGAACACATTAATGTACAATAACATAACTATGATATTCAGTATATTCAGATATCATACACAAGTAGGTTAGATTCTATCTTGTATTTTGGCAATCTCTCACACTGGGCACAATCTAACAGAATGTTTTACTCAGTTAAATGTGGACAGGAATACATTAATGTACAATAACTCCAATAACGTAACAATGATCTTCAGTATTTATTCAGATATACACCAGCAGGTCAGATTCTATATTATATCCTGAGTCTCTCACACAGAACACTATCTTGCAGAAAGGTTTACTCTGTGTACGTCATATCAGGAATTTCACGAAATCACTATAGGTTTTAAGCAATTCATGAAATCCTTGAGTGAAACAGTAATTTTGTGAATTTCCTCATGAATTTACTGTAACGTGCATACCTATTGACATCTAATAAACATGAGTAACTAAACCTGTTTGTTCTTCAAAATATTACAAATTAAAGTATTACATATCACCGTAACTACAATAACTTTTTGTCTTTTAAGAATGGGATTACAAAGAGTTATATTAATGAGGTTACAAAAACATCTGATTTTGCATTACGTAATGGCTGAACGAACGACTCATTTGGAGAAGAAGCGAGATTTATATCTCATTATCTTAATCAAAAGCTAACCACAAAAACTTAAAGCGTTTTGTGTAAAAGATTTAGAATCTGCTGCTGAAAGATGCTAACAGTAAAACTGTGTTCTGCCTTCATACTGGATTCCGTTGCCATGTTTTTCTCGGCGCCGATAACAGACCGCTGTCACGTCGCCAGATAGCAGCATGAAGCAGGCGGATTTACCGGGTCTCAGACCTTACAAGTTCAAGACATTGCCAATCGAAAAACGTAAATAAAACCGTGTCTCAACCCTACGACCCGTCCGATAAATCTCCTCTTTAATTTATACGTTACCGACAGGTGGCGCTCCAGCTGCGCGAGCAATGTGCACGTGCTACGAGATTTGCGTGTGCACCCCGTGTCTCTCCAGCGATTGATGCGATGCCGGTGGTTTTTAACAGGTGTAGACACGAAACCGTTATACGCTCATTCTCGATGGACACTGATGCATTTTGCAAAGACTGGTGTTTGAGTTATGATGTTTTAAAGTAGTATTTACGTTAGAAATAAAAATAATAATCATAAAATTGTTGGAGAGATAAGTGTAAAGATAGCTCTGCTGGTGCATACTGTGACTGAATTAAGCATGGAATATTCATGCGATTTCCTCCTTTTTAGTTGTCTGTGTTTTGTGTATGTATGCAGTTATATTAATTGTCTTAAAATGTTTTGTTTATTGTTCTCTATTTGCATCTCACTGTTTGTGCTTTACAGCTGCAGTGTGGAATAAATTTTATCTTATGAGAATCTGTTTTCTGCTTTCAAAAAGTGTTTATTCATGTTGTGTGCGCCACCAGCAGGTAAGTGCTGAATCCCAGGGGGTCTCGTATACAATAAAATTAATGGAACTTTTTGAAACCACACACATCCTGAATTATATGATTATATCTCTTTAGCCTGTAGGCCTACTCGTTTTGAGATTCAATATGAGTGTTGTCGTATTCTGACAATCCATTACAATATGTTAAAATAACAAAATAATTTATGATTATGGGCATATTGAGAGAGAGAATAAACAACCACAACAATAACGAAACGCTTAATTTTATGCAGGGGCGTTGGAACCAGGGCCGGCAGGATGTGAGGTTTCATGACCCCGAGAATTCCCATAAATATGTTCCTTATTCATCGTTGAATTATTCACCTGTAAATTCTGATGTTCAGAAACATGAGCAGGCCCTCCAATATGAATTTCGTTCCAACGCTCCTGAAATTTATGCCAAAACCACACAATGTTGTTTTAAAAATCATTGACTGTTTAAAGCTCTCTAATCGAGACATGGCTAACAGCTGCAGATTTAACAATGAACTGCATTTAGTTAAACAGGAAAGAGAACACTTTTCAAAGTGATTTATTACCACGGTTTTCAAGCACGCCTGCTATGCAGGGTAACTGATATCGTTAAAAACACTTTCCTTTCCTTTGATGTATCAGTTTGCATCTGCTATAATAAATGTATGGTAGATTGTGATAAAACCGAAGTGTAGATGTACTGGAAAGAGAAAGTAGGGACGCAGCAAACATTCCGACAGACATTAACCTCGTGTTTTGATCTGTATGGGCATATTAGAGTCAACTACCAACAGTGTGATGAGATACAGCTGGAGGGCTCCGGAAACAGGAGGAACTCAAAATAAATACAACCCTGTCTTGTTGTCTTAGCAGTGGCTAGTATCCGATTCCAAAGTAGACGCCAAGGTGAAAATATTCACAGTAACAATGCATAGGTAAACAGTCTTATCACTGCACATTGAAGTTCAAGTGTTATCTAGGCAAACATCTTGAAATAGTGATAACAGGAGGTGTTCTGAAAGATGAGCACATCCTGCTCAGCCAGTTACACCAGCCCTAATTAACAATTTTTTAAGCATAATAAGCACGTGGTTAGGGCACCAATGAGAAAGGGGGAACCAAAAAAAAGTGAAAAAGGGTACTACCAACACAAAAACATTTACCTTGGAAAACAAAAAGGTGTGTGAAAAGTGGCACAACCACCACTATGTTTAGGGCATCAGTCGGACTTAATCAGGCCCTGAGTGACACCTGTTACAAGCATAGCTTTCTGCTATTCTTTTTTTATTTTCGGTATTATTATTTTTATTATTATATTCAGATGTTATTGATCGGTATTGCTATATGTCTGCCAGACTATGATACAGGTTATAATGAGAAAACCATGGCATGAAAACCATATGAACTTATGAATCACTGCCATAACTGATCCTACTCATACCAGACTGAATCTACCACCCCAAACAGTACTTCTATCAGTGACATAAAGGTAACTGCACAATTCAGATGTAACAGCTATTACAAATGACATCTTATGCCATCCAACATCTTTATTTTAATATGTACTACCACCCCAAGTGAAAATGTTAACTAAGGCCTTTGTAATGGGAATTGTAACTACAAATATGTAGGTATACTAAGGTATCGGTGACAAGCCAATTTTAACTACAGATATAAATATAGTCAGGTCGGTAGCCAGCATGTTTAGCGGGAGGATCGAAATAAATTTCATGTAGACGGAAGTCGTCAATTAAAAAAATGAAACAATATATATATAATTTAATTTTAAGCGAAACTCTCAGACCGGACAGTTTTAACTAAATGGCAGATATAGCGAGGTATCGGTGATCGGCCAGTTTTAACTAATTGCCAGATATAGCGAGGTATGGATGACCGGCCAGTTTTAACTAAATGCCAGATATAGCGAGGTATCGGTGACCGGCCAGTTTTAACTAAATGCCAGATATAGCGAGATATCGGTGACCGGCCAGTTTTAACTAAATGGCAGATATAGCGAGGTATCGGTGACCGGCTAGTTCTAACTAAATGGCAGATATAGCGAGGTATCGGTGACCGGCCAGTTTTAACTAAATGCCAGATATAGCGAGGTATCGGTGATTGGCCAGTTTTAACTAAATGCCAGATATAGCGAGGTATCGGTGACCGGTCAGTTTTAACTAAATGGCAGATGTAGTGAGGTATCGGTTTATAGCCGTCAGAACTGCTGAGATAACTGTGAATCATGGCAATACACCATTTCTTGACTAGAAACATCGTTTAGCCTTTAACAAGCCTGTCGATACCTTTACTCACTTGTGAACTTATAAGAAAAGAAAACTAATGTAACAAATAAGGCAGCGTTTATTGTGTTCAACAAGGATACGATCAGTTTTCTTGAAAACTTGGTTTCATCTTCATTTGACAAAGATTCAAAAGTTCATAACCTCATGAATGTCTACACTGTCCGTTCAACTTTGCCATATACAACTATACGGTTTTAATATGGTATCTGTTTTGACGCTCATATTTAAAATTCATATAAATGTGATTACATCAGTGACTTAGTCCTTAAAGTGGCTTTATGCATTGACAGTTTGCTGAACACATCTTGCAGGAGCATTTAGGACTGAATCAGATTGAAATTACATGCAAATGAAATATTGGAAACATGGCCTACTAATGACTGTAAGCAGTGCGTTTCTAAAATGTCTAATTTCATAGTGTAGAAAAATAATTGTCAGAGAATCTATTATCAAATAACATTCATCAGTACGTCTCAACCTCTGGTTTGTCTGGTGTTGAAGAAAGGTTTTGAAGATTTTAACTGCATATGATTGAAGACCTGACTGTTACTAATTATAATGAGGACCGACAATTAGATATTATTTAAATAACTGTATCAACATAATATAAATGAAACTAACCAATTAAATTAGCAGTGTTCGCGATCAAAACCCTATTTCAGTATTAAACAGAATCGAAGGGTGTCTTATGACAAAGCCATGATGGCAGGCACTTAAGAATGGCTGTCAAAACAGATGATACGTTTCTCTATTGTAGCCTTGACGTGTATAAATATATTTCTTGGCTTGTTTGATATCTTTTTATCGTGACTACATAATTTCTGTATATATTTAGATGTTGTAATGTTAGCGGCGCGTGTACAGGTAGATGATATTTTGTTAAGCTAACAGGTGTTATTCCCTACACAGAAGGTGAGCGCTGCCACTGGCAGACCGCCATCACCCGGCAAGCATCCACGCGTTTCAGAAGATCAGTAGTTGTGTACATACATGCATAACACAGACGCGGATGCAGGATTTCAGAAAGGGGGTGGGTCCAAATAGTTAATTTCCACGTCCTTCCACTCGGAAAAAATATATATTTAAAAATACAAGAAAAGGTGGGGGTTTCGGACCCCTTTTCTGGATCTGCTACTGTAACTAAATGAAGGGCTGCTAGGACTTTTTTTTCTTTCCTTTACTGTTATAAATTAATTGACCCATCCCCACCAAGAAGAACTAAACGAAAAACCGAACATACCAATGCTAAAAAAGTGTTCCATTCATATATTTATAATTATTATTATATATAATGAATAAGATTACTTATTACATTGTTATAAGTACATCTATTTTAACATTTTAAAACAAATATTAGTATAGTAGATGTAGTAAATATGGTTGTGAACTTTTCAATATTTTGTGGGTCTACTAGGAGATCAGTCCAGGTTAAACTTGTAACCCTTGTTAAATAAAGTTTTATCATCATCATCATCATTATTATCATTATATGCTCATTTTATGATGGGTTTCCAGATACTTAATTTAAAAGAAGAGCTGCTAAACATTAGAATTTAAAAAAGCAAATCAAGAATAATGAACGAATCTAGAAAAAATGAAATCTGCAAGTGTTTTGGTTTTTATGCGCTACTTCCAGCCCCTCATCCACCCACTTCTTAATTCTACTTATCCCATTGGCGCACACGACTCGCGGACTATCTTGTGTTATTTTGTTGTGAAATAGCTGGAAGCAGTTTAGACATGTGTGTCTAAATAATGTTTATTGCTTGCAAGTTGAACTTGACGTATGCACAGCGCAATCTCGCCGACGTCTGTTGTGTTTGAGATCTTCATTCCGTATACTGCACACATTTATGTCTTACTTAATATATTTTTATAAGAAACAGGCAGAGATTCCTAGATGTGGTGTAAACAAATATGATGTTTGAATTCTTACAAATAGTTTTTACAATAAGACGATTCAAGTCTTACAAACATCATTTACAATAACACGATTCAAGTCATACGTACTGTTTTTAAAATAACATTATTCAAGTCTTACAAACATTATTTACAATAAGACGATTCAAGTCTTACAAGCGGTATTTACAATAACACGATTTAAGTCTTACAAACGTTATTTACAATAACACAATTCAAGTTTTACAAACGGTATTTACAATGACACGATTCAAGTCCTACAAACATATAATACAATAACATGATTCAAGTCCTACAAACGATTTACAATAACATGATTCTAGTCTTACAAACTATTTACAATAACATGATTCAAGTCTTACAAGCGGTATTTACAATAACACGATTTAAGTCTTACAAACGTTATTTACAATAACACAATTCAA
>JAULBS010029644.1:0-10362 GCA_032355785.1 Symmetromphalus regularis
CAGAAAATACCTCTGAGTTTGTAGCTGTATATTCTAAACATTCATCTTTGTAGCTTTATATTCTAAACATTCATCTTTAGTTTGTAGCTCTATATTCCAGAAATACCTCCAAGTGTGTAGCTGTATATTCTAAACATTCACCTTTGTAGCTTTATATTCTAAACATTCATCTTAGTTTGTAGCTGTATATGTTAAACATTGATTTTAGTTTGTGGTTGTGTATTCTAAACATTCATCTTTGCAGCTTTATATTCTAAACATTTATCTTAGTTTGTAGCTGTATATTCTAAACATTCATCTTTATAGCTTTATATTCTAAACATTCGTCTTAGTGTGTAGCTCTATATTCAGAAAATACCTCTGAGTTTGTAGCTGTATATTCTAAACATTCATCTTTGTAGCTTTATATTCTAAACATTCATCTTAGTTTATAGCTGTATATACTAAACATTCATTTTTGTTTGTATCAGTCTAAACATTTATCTTTGTAGCTGAATATTCTAAACATTCATCTTTGTAGCTGTATATTCTAAACATTCATCTTTGTAGCTTTATATTCTAAACAATTAACTTAAGTTTACAGCTGTATATTCTAAACATTTATTTTAGTAGATTTATATTCTAAACATTTATCTTTGTTAATAGCTGTAAACTGTAAACACTGCTTTTGTTGCAGTATATTCTAAACCTTCAACTTAGTTTGTAAATGTACATTCCAAAGTTTCACTTTAGTTTGTCCTTATATATTATAAACATTAACCTGTGTTTGGTTTGTAGCTGTATATTCTAAACCATCACCTTAGTTTGTAGCTGTATATTCTTATCATTACTTTCTGACAACTCTCTCAATAATTTCATCTCTTCGTTTGCTCTATCCTGAAATGAAAAAAATATAGCTTCTAGAAAAGAACAAATATTTACATGTTTGAGTGTTATGTTTTTCTAAAATATAGTATGAAAGCTTTGTCTTTAAAGCAGTAATTAAAAAATAAAAATTTTACTTGTGGTAATTAACTTGGTATTAAACATATTCCTTTACCAGGCCATAGGATTTCACGATAATGATCGTTACTGGTAGCCTGTCGGTACAGTATTGTCATAAATCAAGGAACCAAAATTTTGTTTCCCTTGATTTTCCTATCACTGCTGCATTATTTTAGATTACAAAAATATAGTTTCCGATGGTTTCCCATGATCCAAAAGCATGGAACCGAAAATGTGTCTCCCATTAAATTTGAAATTCTATGGCCTGCTTTACTTTATCAATACTTCCAAATATCTACTCTGTCTCTTGTCACATCCATGATGCACTTGAACCAGGCTAAGCTATGAAAAGAAAATGAATATTTTTAAAGAAGATCTCAGTAATGTGGCTTTTTAAAAAGAAAATTATACCTCCTTCTCATGTCTAATATCAGTGATGTGTGCTGCAGCCATGTCGGACATTTCTTGTTTCAAACGACCAATCACAGAGTTGTGATCATTTATCCGCTGCTCTGCTAACGCCAACTCAGTTTCAGTTATCGACAATCTGTAACAAAGATTCAGTTATAGCCAGTTTGTAACAAGTAAATGAACTTTAAAAAAAAAATCAGTCATCACATTATGTATTCATTTTCTATCCATGATTAAAAGTAACCATAAATGTTTAATTTTCACATGCCTCCACTGAGGAAAAATAAAATTCAAAAAAAATTCATGGATAACTGGCCATTAAATCCACTTTGCATATTTTGACTGAAATACTGTAAATCATGAAATTAACATGTCCCTAAATTAATGTTACTGATGGTGGTCAGACTAAAATGCAACCTGAAATTAATGTGTGTGGCTGCCTTTTGATATAGTACTTTCCGAATATATGTTTTTGCAGCAATCAGCTGGTAATACAATTCCCTAAAACTGAGATCACAACCGTTATTATTGAAATCACCTCACGACTATAAACACTAATTAACTGTTTATCAAAACAAGAAAGAGATGCGATGCATTATCGGTGTTCATACCAACTAATTGGTTTTTTACATTTTCATTGGTGTTAGCCGATTGTAATAATGAAAAGAATGCCCAACCCATGTGTACTAATTAAAAATGAACACTGCTGATTCATTCTGCCATCCAAAAAACAGACTACTTCTGTCAATCAACTGTTTTGACAGCGTTCAATGCCCCTCTTTTAATGTGTGAAGGTACTGTCGGCTTAATGACCTTTGATCCTGCACAGGATGAAATTGACAAGTCTGGGTCGGCTCTTTGACCTGGCTCTTTCTTCTTTGCAACAACTTTTGAACAATGTTCTGTTTCATATTATTACAACTTAGTGACTGAGCATGCTGTTTCTGCTTAGAGAAGTAATACATATTTTAACACTTATGATGGCACTTTGGTGAAGTCTTCTTCTTCCTTTTATTTTTTTTTATTATTTTTTTTTTATTTAGTTTTTTTTAGTGCTTATTCATGGATTTGGGCTCTATAAACATGTGAAAAATATGAAGCATGGGCTTATTTTAATTTTTGTTTATTTTGTTTGAAGAACCCATAATATAATTGTGCACTATTGTTAGAAATAAATGTGTCATATTATTAATGCGAATAACACAGACTCGCATTTTTTGCATTAATATCATGATTGGATTAATTTCAAGATCTACAGTAGTTAACACTAAACAACATGAAAAACATGGCATTTATTGCTGTTTATGTATTGACTTAAGCTTATGCACACTCAGTAAATAGTGGCAAGTAATATATACATATACATAAAAAAAAACAAAAAAAACTTGCAAAATCCTGGCAATAAGATTTATTTTTCAGGCCTGTCTGAAATGAAAATTTGTATAACTCACAAATCATTTACGTAAACAAAAATTTGGTAACCCAATTTTTGTAATAAATCTGAATTTGCCAGAGTTTTTAAACTTCATGGCCACCCTATTCTAATTTAGAATCCACAACAAAAGGTGTTAAGTTTTGAAGGAAAGAGACTCACTTAGACACCAATGAATTGAATGCACCCCTCCTTTCTTCCAAAGCTTCCTGTAGATTCCCAATTTTGTTAGCAGTACACCTGAAAATATAACAAAATTTTTAAATATTTAACAATACATTTCATCTTTTAAAATAATAATTTATATACTGTAAAAAACTTTATTTTCAAGGGGTGTAATTTTCATGCTAAAGATAAATTGCCATATTCGCGGAATTAATATTTCAGGCATCCTTGATTAAACAAAAACATTTTTGTTTTCTAATACCCTATATAAATTACATATTAGTAAATTGCTGGCCAATTATTTTGTTGAACATGTCAAAACGTAAATGGCATACACCATTCGATAGTGTCGGCCATTATGTCACAGTGTTAATATAACTTGGCACTTGTGAAATATTATTGCGGAAAGAAAGGAACAAATGTTTAACATCATTTAAAAATTATTATGCATGTAATAGAACAGCAAAATATCAGTTTAATTAGTCCGGTATGTTACATCCTTGCCTGTCCTTCCAGCCACTCATTCTCCATATACAGTGAAACTAAAATTTCAGTGGTCACAGATTCAGATACTCAAATAAAACAAAGATGGCAGCCAAAGCACATCTTTACGATTCAACTTAAAATAAAACAAGAAATTAAGTTTAAAACAATTATCAAACAAGTTATAACACACTCAAAATTAAACAAGAACATAAAATTGCATGATATGATGATGTTTTTTTTTTTCACAAGTTATTGTTATCCACCCTTTGAAGCGTGACTGTTTATTGATCATATCAAAAACTTGAAAGTCGGACCACAAGTTTAGTCAGGTTTAATTTTTCATGGGTTCTTAATTTCGTGCTAAATACGTTTGCGTGAAAATTAAGTCTCCTTGAAAATAAAGTATTTTACAGTATATAAAAAAAACACCTACTCACAGGTATTATTTATTGCAGATTCAACTGTATATAATCATTTCCATGTAGATGAACTGATAATGTATTAACAATTCTTTATAATAGTATTTATAATAACACTTTACAGTCATGACACTAAAGTGAGGTGTGCTATTTCTGCCAAGTCCAAATAATCATTGTCTTGATAACATTTTAAACACATTTTCTTTAACAGTAAGACTGGATGGTAGAAAACATGGCAGTTATAAAGAGTTGTCTGTAAATATATACTAATAATGGAAGATTCATCAATAATATATATAATTATATATGCAAACAATTCAGATATAGGAAATACCTTACAACTTTCAACTGTAAATCAATACATGTATTTATATGAATCAAGTCATTATATATATATTTTAAGATTATTTTGTAATGTAATATAATTAATTCAGAATAAAATGATAATTAATAACATAATTATTACATGAACATGTAAATTATATTTTTTAATAAATGTTTTATGAACATTAAATGTCACACTGGAAAATTAAATGGAAAACAAACCCTGGTACTACAACATGCTGGTTGGTTGGTTGTATTTACTTTCGTGCTTATATCCAATTAAGGTTCAAGCATGCTGTCTGTCCAGGACAGAGGTTAGTGTTAGTAGGAGACATGAAACCTGCTACCACCACACTAATACGGCTACTCTTATTGATAAGCATCAAGGTGTTTTTATATGCACTATTCCACAGAGAGGATAGCACATACCATGGTCTTTGATGAACCAGTTGTGGACCACTGGTCACCATGCTCATCTGAAGATTTGTCTTATAGTCTCACTTATGGAAAAAGAAAGTACGGTGATAACCAACCATTCTGGTGATTAAGCGGTCTGACGAAAGAACAAAAAAGACCGAAATGGACCAATATGGACTGAACAAACACCAAAATGGACCACAATTTTATCCGGTAAACAATTTACAGAACATTTTCCAGAAGTTGTAATATCCCCTTCTTTGAATCTTCTAACATCGTTTATTAAAGAAAAATTATATGAAAGACTTGAAGAAGGGAATGTAACAACTTCTAGAAAATGTTCTGTAAATTGTTTACAGGATAAAATTGTGGTCCATTTCGAATTTTCGTCAGTCCATTTTGGTCCTTTTCAGTGTTTGATTGGACCTACAAATAAAGGTGCTAATAGACATCTGATTTTTATATAAAATTAAGAAATCACTGTGGCTATGACTAATCAGCTACCTCTTTGTCTTGCGTAGAAGTTCTTCTTGGTTGTCTAGGGTAGTCATCAAATCATACAACTAGAAATAAATTATACATACTGTAGATATTGAAATATATGAGATCATGACATTAATGCAAAAAATGTGAGTCCATGTTATTTGTATTAATAATATGACACATTTATTTCTAACGATAATGGATATATAACGGGTCTTTTAAAAAAAAACCACCTCTGATAACATTAAATTTCTTGTACATGATAATCCTTTATTATATTTCATTAAAAACTATCAAAAACAATAAAAAGACGACAACTTAATACATAATAAAGGTCATATTTACTCAACTATTAATCTGGTAAATTGCAATCCATGTGTGATGATAGCCTTGCTGTTATGTGTTCACTTTTTTCAATAGGGAATTAACACTTGGTTGTTTCTGACACATTCGAGTGTTCTCAATTAAGTTAGTTAATATAAACAACAACAATCATTGTGATCTGTTTTAGGGAGTTACTTTACCGGCTGACTGCTGTATAAATGTGTGTTGTTTGGAAACTACTAAACCAAAGGGAGGCCACTCACATTTATTTCATGTCGCATTTGAGTCTGACCACCTTCACTTGAATTAATTTCATGTACAGCCCTGTTTCAAATGATGGATAAAAACTTTGTATAGTTTTTAAATAAATAAAGAAATATAAGAGAACTATATAGGAACATTTTGTTTACTATTGCATTACAAATTGCTTTGCAAATTTCAGAGATTTGTACAAAATTTTGGGATAAAAAATGAGCAATTGCAAATCAGTTATATTCATTAGCAATTATCACTGACCAAAATTTAAAAAATAAAATATTCCCTGCCTGTGTGCATTTTTCCATCTCAATCTGTTTGACGTGTTTGGTGAGGGTATGGGTTCGTTTAGTGTATTCACTTGACAACAGTTGTCTATCTGCATTGTTAGATATAGCAGTCTCTGAAAGAAACAGAAACTAATTTAGAAACAAAATTAGATAGTTATTAGGCCAAATAAAAAAAATACCCTTGGTTCGGGTCACCTGACCGACCATATTTTCCAGAGCCCATAAAATGCAACTACAGACAATTTTATAAAGGGGAGACTAAAAAAATGTATGCTACTGACTCAGATCGCACTCTGTCAAAATCACCAACCCCATCTTGGTGGTCCAGTTATTTTCAAATGATACATCAATACTGTTGAAAGTGCTGCCACTTGTATCACCAGTAAAACACAAGGGTTTTTAGTATACAGTCTCAATTGTGCATCAACTTCTGACATCAAGTGGACATTTCCCCAAATTTACCCAGTCATAGTGTTTCACATTTGTCTCAGGAACAATTCAAAAATTAACCTTAAGAAAAGATTTATAAAAAAAAGATATAAATATTATGTCTACCTACCTACCGACCCTAATTTTGATCATCCATATGACCTGAACCAAGGGTATTGTTTTGTTTGGCCTTATATACTGTTCAAAATAATTAGGGGATATTTGAGTATCGAATGAAATGTGATACAGATCTCAGATTAAGTCAACCATATTATGATCTGTAATAGTATGTATGTCTACCTTTCCCACTATCATCAGACAACACCAATGACGTTTAAGATACAGCCCTAGTATTCAGGAAAGGGATGGAGGGAATCGGTAGAATTGGTTCCACTTATAGGAAGGGATGGTACCTAAGATTTGCAGGGTACTTGTACTTTGAAAATAATATATATTCAAGACGATGGTATGACTTGTGATTTTGGATGGTAGCCTAAATAAACGGATAGTGGATATTACTATAGCTACCAATGCAGGGCGGACGTATTCCAAATAAGTCTTAAGAGATGGCAGTCCTGCCATTGCTTATGACATATAGTGAGACTCTTGAGATATTTAGCTGATTTATGTGCTGCACTACAGGAACAGGACAGGATACACCCAAAATCTTACTGGATGTTGATCTGAGTATGCCATGAATGCACCATTCATGTTTTGAGAAAAGCATTATTAGTAAATGGGCTGATCACATCTTGAATTTCAAATTTTATACCCTTTATGCCGATCTGGTTCTGGTTTCACCATATCTCTACATACTGGCATAAACATATCAGAAAAGTATTGTGCCACATCATTATTTTTGCTTTGCCACTCACTAATATTACTAAAAATAATACACTGTTCTTGTAATCTTGTTACATTTTAATATCACCTTATTTTTAACAGAATAATATTAATTAAAAAACAGAAAACATCTGTTCTTTGTCAAATCTTCTATTTAAAATGCACTTCATAGTGTATATTGACTTATACTTTTTTAATATACCAAATTTTAATAACCATATCTGAACATTTTGATAACCATTTTGGCAAATAAAAGCTAAAAGAGATCTAACAATACTTAGTGATATCTATGCAATTAAAAACAAATGACAGGTAAGAGAGGTCTATCAAAACTTAGTGATATCTATGCAATTAAAAACAAATGACAGCAAAAAGAGATCTATCAATAGTGATATCTATGCAATTAAAAACAAATGATAGCTAAAAGAGATCTATCAATACTTAGTGATATCTATGCAATTAAAAACAAATGACAGCTAAGAGAGGTCTATGAATACTTAGTGATATCTATGCAATTAAAAACAAATGACAGCTAAAAGAGATATATCAATACTTAGTGATATCTATGCAATTAAAAACAAATGACAGCTAAAAGAGGTCTATCAATACTTACTGATATCTATGCAATTAAAAACTATTCTATTTATTTCTGCTATCTCACCAAGTTAAACTTGTTGTCATATATAATTTCCTATATGTGTATTACAATGATGGAATTATAACTATACTAATAGACTTGAGTACATCAGATTGCAAGAATGGAATTATAACCATACCAATAGACTTGAGTACATCTGATGGAATGTTGTTTCCAGCCAACTCAAGTCTACACAATATCTTGTTTGTTTTTAGCATCTCAATGATGGCACGGCCACCCAGCAATCCAGCATTATTCCACCTTAAATCTGAAAGTTCAATGTATTTGACTTGTATTCCTCACCTGTTGCATGATTATAATTATAAAATGAAATACAAGATTAGCTCACAGTGTACAAGCACAAAGATAAAAGCAACTAATACCTTGGACAGTTAAGAATTTATGCAAAGTACAATAGTATTACTGAATATTTTTAAAGAAAGAATTAATGATATAATTACCCAATGCTTTTAGAAAGTATTAATATTATACAATTATCCAATGCTTTTAAGAAAGTATCAATGATATTATAATACAATTACCCAATGCTTTTATTAAAGTATTAATACTGTAATACTAAATACCCAGTGTTTTAAATAAAATATTAATGATATTATAATGCAATTACCCAGCACTTTTAATAAAGTATTAATGATATTATAATACAATCATCTAGAGCTTTTAAGAAGGTATTAATGATATTATAATACAATTACCCAGCGCTTTTAAGCAAGTATTCCGTTTAAGATTTGCTGCAAGTTCAGCCACTCCATCATGATTGATTTGATTGTTTCGGAGGTCCAAGGCGTGAAGACTTTGATTGCAGCCAATAGCATCACAGAACACTGCAAATGAGTTATCCAACAAGCCAAGTGCATTCCATTCTAGACATACACTGAAATCCAAAGTCAAACATGTTTTTTTATCACATATGTTGCAAGATTTCAATATTCACAGTAGCGAATCCAGAGGTGGCCCAGGGAGTCCGGACCCCACCACACCCTTTTCTAGAAATTTTATTTTTTAACATATATTTTCAGAGTGGAACAATGTGAAAATGAATCATTTTACCCCAGTCTTATTCACCCATCACATTTGGATCCATCCCCTTCAGAAATCCTGCATCCACACTTGATTTAATACTATTCCTCTTTTTTTTTTATTCCCAATATTGAAGGACAAATTCCCAATCTGAATGTAAAAATGCCCAACTTTTGTGCATGTTATATTAATATTTTATTCTAACACAGCTTATTGTTTTGAAATGAAACTAAAAATTACCAATTTCTTTGTGTAAACAATGTAAAATTTTAAATAAGTGCCAAGAACAGTGTTAAAGTTCAAATTAAGACCCTATCAAACCATCACATAGCCATTTGTAAAAACATTGAACATTCTTGTTTTGAGGGATGATCTATATCAAGTGTCATCTCCAGGGCTGGATTTAAATCTTGGGGGCCCGGGAAACTTCAGGTTTGGGGGCCCCTCAACATAGAAATTAAATTACATGACAAATTTTAAAAAATGAGCTAAAATGAATGAATAAAACTAATTATTACATTTTTTAATAAAGGAAGTCCTTAGTCTGGGTGGCCCCTGGTAGGGGGCACAGGGCAACTGCCCCCTTATAAATCTGGCCCTAGTCATCTCAGCTGAACTCATTAGGTTTAAAACATTTTCTACAGAGAACACTGAATCAAAAATGTGTAATTTTTTATAAGATTCTGACACCATTTTCCACATTTAATATATATTAACATGATTACTTTAATTCCGAACAGTTTATCTAAACATGTCAGCATTACATTGTTAAGTTATAATAAATCAATATAAAAAAAAATTCTTTCTTTAAAAGTGTTTACCAACCTAACTAGAGTGTTGTTTTTCTGTAACATCTTTCCAAGTGCCTCAGCTCCAGAACCACGGATGTTGTTGCCCTAAACAAAAATGTCAAAGAATAGTTTTTTTTTAAAAACTTTACTTATCTGTATGCTCATTGGGTAGGTGTATACAACTTGCACTTCACCAGTAGTCCTTAACTGATTTATCAAAGGCTGTGGTATGTGCTATCCTATCTGTGGGAATGTGCATATAAAAGATCCCTTGCTGCTAAAAGGAAAGAGTAGCCTATGTGGTGGTAGAGTTTCCTCTAAAGACCATGAGTCACAATACACCTAGAGGATGATTTTCCGCGATTGCGGAAAAAAGACGGAATCGCAGAATTTAGTATCTGAAATGGAAATCGCGATTATAAGATTTTAATTTTTTTTTTTTTATTATTATTATTTTAACCCTAAAGCGAACTTAAACCCTAACACTAAAACTGACCCTAAAGGTACTATCTTAAAACAGATCCTAGCTCTAACCCTAATGTAAATGCTGGAATGTTCCGAAGTCTTGCCAACAGAAGAATAGCTTAAATACTGTAAATTATTGGGGCGGTGCAGCCCCCACCTCCAACGC
>JAULBS010029655.1:0-10362 GCA_032355785.1 Symmetromphalus regularis
CATATGGTCATTCTGACATATGTTTTAGAGGAAACCCGCTGCCGCCATATTGGCTACTATTTTCGATAAGCAGCAAGGGATCTTTTATATGCACTGTCCCACAGACAGGACAGCACATACCACGACCTTTGATGGTTGGAATGGAAGATAGCCCAAACTGCAAATGGGTTCACTGAGAAGGATCGATCCGACAACCGACAGCTCCACAGGTGGACTATAGTATACAAGTTATGGTTGTAATAATTTTTCTGTAGTACCATTTTTACACAGATAATACTAATATTTAATTTATCACAAAGGATAGAATATTTGTTTAATGACTCTTCCAGCATTTAAAAAAAAATGCAAGCTATTTGGTATGACATTATGGTAAAAGATTGATATATCACAAAGGCTCTGTTTAACTAAACTATATAACTATATTACACTAAACTGTGTTATTCCTTTAGTGCCCCATTATTTTATGTATTAACAGTAGTTTTATATCTGTAAATAATCATTTTGTTAATTATGCAGTTATGGATAGTATTTTAAAAAATACTAATTTGTATGTTGTGCCAAAAGGAAAATGAATTGCACTAAATCACCTCAGCAACAGGTTCCCCACACACCTTTACCATATTATTATATATATATTATGCCTCAATTCATTTTTTGCTTAGTTTTGTTTTAACGACACCACTACAGCACATAGATTTATTAATCATCGACTATTAGATGTCAGACATTTGGTTATTTTGGCATGCAGTCAAGTGTGAGCCAGCCTCCAATGGGTTTTGAACCACTGTCATCAGCTTGAGAGACCAACGTTCTGTTATGCCTCAAATAAGTTTAGAAATACTTACCGACATACACTGCCTACTTCTGCATGTCTGCTTCATGCGTCCAGGGCCTCCAAACTTCTTCATGTCCTTACAGAAGTTACATTCTCCACACTCTGATCTGAGACAAGGTTCACATCTATTACAGCGGACACGCCTTCGCTTCGGACCTCCAGTAGATCCAGTCTTGTTTGATTTCAATTTGGGAGTTTTTGAACCACCACCTCCACTGCTGTAGGTTCGATTCTTAGCTTTCTGAAATAAAATGTCAACAAGGGTTAAAATTTACTATCTGAGGGGTATTTTGATTTGTCATATGGTTTTTATATATATGAGCTTCATACAGCATATTGTGTTTTGATGTCATAGATTCAAATACAGCAATATACATTTTAACAGGGTTTCGAAACTCTTAATTTTCATGACATTGCATGACTTCATGAACAAAATTCCATGATATTAAAGATAGAAAAGAATTATATGTAAAATGAAAAGTTGAAGAATATAGGTAACTGTTTAACAGTTGGGCTAAGTATATATGAAATTTATTTGTTTACACATTCCATATTCATAAAATTCTAAGGGTATGGATACCCATATATATAGTTTCTGTAAATTTTATTCAACATATGAGCTTGAGAAGTATTTAAGTCTGGCTTTTTTAAATTTGTTATAATTCAAAATGTACAAAATTTAATATTTCTTATTCCTTTAGGATTTCTTATTCCCTTTTTTAAATCTCCAGGTTGTACACTTTTAAAAAATCTAATTTGTTATTAATGGAGTATGCTGGAAATAAATTCCTCAGTAGTGTGGAAACAGTAGGTATATTATTATGTAGTACTCTTTCAATTAAAAACTGATTACTGTTCAACCTTTTTAGGTTCGGGCATCCAGCAGCTTGGCTCTCCGGTAATGGCAAATTCTGGGTCATCATTCATGTGATCCCGAAGCATTTGCTGCAAAAATCAGTTATTAAAATGATAAAATACCCATTGGAAAGTTACCAATCAAATTACACAGACAAGAACAAATTCCTAATTATATTAACAGTTTTAATAACAAAATTATTCTTGTATGTATGAAATACAAACATTTAACTACATCCATATGATTTTTATAGAAAACTGTTTTGTTTTCTTATTAAAAATAGGACTCTTTATACAATTTTAACAGACTTGAGTGTTCTCAATTACCACCCATGGACATATGTATGTTAATACATGTATGACATGCACATCTATCAAGCACATAACAATAAACAAACCAGATTTCTTTTGGGAAATAATATTTTACAAATTCCACATAACACCCAAGATCAATCGGAAAACATTTTCCTTGCATGGTAAAACCAGTTGTATCAGACATGATAACAGTCAATAAAAGCCACTTTAGTTAGGTCTTTAGTAGTAAAAAACAACCTACAAATCAGTGTGTTTAAAGTTAAACTTGTATATAACCTTATGCAGGTTACTACTAGGGTCATTGTCATAGGCAACATTTGACTTGATACTTCAGGCTGTAGGATTTCAGATTTCATGGGAAACGCATTTTTGGTTCCGTGCCTGGCACTCATGGGAACCCATGGGTAACTGTTTTTCGGTTCCATAAAATTGGTGATGGGTAAATTAATATCATGGGAAAAGAAATTTCGGTTCTGTAGTTTTTCCAGCACAGTAACGACACGTTACCGGTAACGATCGTTACCGTGAAATCCTACAGCATGCATAATGCATACAAAGAAAGGATTGTTTGTTAACAACACCCCAGCACATTGTTAATTCAGTGGCTATTAGGTGTCAGACATACATGTATATTCTGTGACTCATGGTCTTTTAGAGGAAACCCGCTACTGCCACACAGGCTACTCTTTCCAATTAGCAGCAAGGGATATTTTATATGCACTTTCCCACAGACAGGACAGCACATACCATGGTCTTTGATAAACCAGTTGTGGACCACTGGTTGAGAAAGGAAAGGAAAAGAAAAGAAACAAAAGTTTGTTTAATGACACAGCACATTGTTTATTCAGTGGCCATTAGGTGTCTGAAAATATGGTATTCTGTGATTCATGGTCTTTAGAGGAAACCCACTACCACCACATAGGCTACTCTTTCCGATCAGCAGCAAGGGTTCTTTTATATGCTCTTTCCCAGACAGGACAGCATACAGCCTTTGATAAAAAAAGTTGTGAACCACTGGTCCATGATGCATACATGTACATTACAAAATATGTTTTTAGTTATGCTGGAAAACTTGTTTGATATTAAAATATGTTCATTCGATACCAAATTATATATTCTGAAACGCAGTCCTTCAAAAAACATTAATTTGACATTAATGCAGATGTAATAAAAAAAAAAAAATAAAAAAAAAATGAAACCTGTCAAAATGGTTGTGAATAACCCCCGTACTCCCTTCCTCAACAATGACTTTCATCACAGACAAGACAAACACCAGTATCATATCAATGGCATTTAACTGGCATTGTGATTTGTAACAGAGCAGAGAGAAAAGATAATTTGCCATTCATCTAGTGGCATGATAGTGGTGTGAAACTCAGAGCTCAAGTGACTTGATTCAAGAGAGGTAGTCAAGTGTGTAAACAATGTGTTTGTCAGGTTATTGATTCAAGCCATTGTATTCAAGCCATTGTCATTAAGATATGTAAGCGGTTCGCACTTGTTACAAAATAAATTAATTTCGGTCTGCCCATGGGGTTTGAGAGGGGTGAAAAAAAGAACAATTAACAAACCGTGACTCATTTGTTAAGATGACTTTATGAGCATCAATGGTCCAGTGGTAGGACATTGGACTCTCAAGCTGATGACAGTGGTTCAAAACCTTTCAGAGGCTAACTCATACTTGACTATGTATCAAAATTTCCAAATCTTTGACATCCAATAGCCGATGATTAATAAATCAATGTGCTCTAGAGGTGTTATTAAACCAAACAAAACCAAAGATGACTTTGTAAACTCAGTTTTTTGTTATTTCTAAAATTCCCTGGCAATCATGTTGTATCGAATTCAAATAAACATGTTAAACATGTGTATTAAAATGCCATGTTAGTTGGTTGTACTTATTTTTTTACCTATATGCATTATCACTCAGACAGGTAGCACAAACCATAGGTTTTAATAAACCCGTCGTGGACAACTGGTCAACATGATTAGTGTGCACATACCCATTGAGCCTTGTGAAACACTTATTCTGGGTTGGAGCCAGTACTGAAATATAAAATTCCATGCTTCGACTGAGATTTGATCTCGGCACCTACCAAGTATAACAACATAACCACTAGGCTACTAAGGCCAGTAAAGTGCAGTGTGTACGTGGAACAGTTCTGTATTGATTTCATAGATATGGTCATTTTGACATTAGTCTTTAGAGGAAACCCGCTGCCGCTACATAGGCTACTCCTTCCGATAAGCAGCAAGGGATCTTTTTTATGCACTGTCCCACAGACAGGACATCACATATTACGGCCTTTGATAAACCAGTTGTGGACCACTGGTTGGAAGCATACATACAGTGATTAGTTTTGAACATATATTTGTGGTATCAGTGACACATTGGATGTATTATTGATTTTAACACTGTTACATACTTCTTTGATTACTTTAAGTACATTGGTTTTTCAATCACCGGCTATTCAATGTCAAATATGGTAATTTCGATATGCAGTCAAAGTGTGAGCCAGCCTCCAATGGGTTTTGAACCACTGTCAGGTGGCTGATATCCAATCACTGGACCACTGAGGCTCACCCACACAGCTTTGATGATATCAACAGGCAACTAACAGGAAACAACTACCACCAGACCTGTTAACTCTCCCGGATTACGTGGGAGTTTCCCGGTATTTCGTCAATCCTCCCTTTTCTCCCAGCCAGGAGGAATTTTCTCCCGGCCAGGAGGAATTTTCTCCCGGCCAGGAGGAATTTTCTCCTAGAAAATCACAATTTTGTCAAAAAAAACACACTAAAAAACAAACATATTTTTGGATGAACATAAATGAACCATTCATTACCAAAAGTAAATATATGCAATATTGGTGTGTAAAATTGTTTTAATATATATTTTTATATATAAATCTCCAGTTTTTTTGTCAAATCTCCTGTTTTTTGGGGGTGTCTCCTTTTATGCCAGCGTTCAAGATTAACAGGTCTGACTACCACACATGTAGAGTCCAATAACATTTCCAAAATCAGACATCAACTTTGTTTTTCCTACCAAGTTCTATCTTGATTTTAAAGAAAAGAAATGTTTAATGGTATTATTAGTCACTGACTATTATGTGTGATAAGTCGGACACTTTCCCACAGATCGTTTCCTGCCCTTTTTATACACCACATGGAGCACAACGTGTAGTTAAAATACTGCACCTTATACACCTAACACCCTAAATAGAGTAGATGTCACATATATAATCCTCAATTAAAAGCCTATCTTTATTAACATGCATATTGAATAACAAATATATACATTTTCTTTTTGTAATGCAGGCCAGCTGTCTTAAAACAAAAACAGGTGTGTTTTAATGTGTTTTGAACAGCACTCATGTCATTTTGATTTGACAAATTCCCTGTAAAAATGTCCAAAATGTGTATTTTATTAAGTGGGATAACATAAACACTTGTTGCCATGGGTCCAAACCCTCGTTGAAGGCATGACAGATCACCACCGGCTGGTCGGTCACATGGCCGTCTGTGAATACTCCACTACTTGGTTGAACATCTTTTTTTTTCTTCTTTTTTTCTTATCACCCACATCTCATGGGAACACGTCTGCAGCTTAAATAACCATTTGCCAATTTTGCATGACTGGAAAATTAGATAGGAAGTTTGATAGGTTTGAAAAATCTCTAAAAACTTGAAGATTCTGTGTATGTCAGCAATTAGATAAATTTACAGAGGCGCTGGGATCAAATGGGAAGGAAATGATGCACTTAACAGGTTTTTCAAACAAGACCGTGTATCCGGCAACAAAAATGAAATTAAATCTCAGGCCAGCTAAATTCCAGAGTGTAATAAATCAGTTCAAATCAAAGCCTAAAAAAGAAGTATCAACATCTTCTTTTTTCAAAGTGTTAATTTTATGAGAAAGAATATCTGTTAGTGTTTAAGAAAAAATATTTACTTCATAAATATGACACAAACTAAATTCCACATGGTAATAAATCAAACCAATTTTGATACTTTTTTCCGACTTAATTTTAGGACCTTTAACTTTTATGGTTTCAGTAAAACAGTTAATTCTTAAACCAAATTCAGTGGTGCAATAAATCAAACCAATTATGATACTACAATGTATTTCAGACTACTGTGTATATTTGGCTAAACAGCAATGTTGCCAATAAGACGGGTTGTGGTTTTGGAGTGTTCTGGGAGAGATTTTTGCTTTCACTTATTTGTAAAATGGGGTGAAATTTTTAAGAATTCATGTTAGCATGTTGCCAATGATGGTCACTAAAATTTGTCTCATAACAGGCTGAACAGCTAAAAAAATTAAAATATTGTGTGAATTGGCTCATCAAATTATTCATTACCTTTGTTTCAGGCTATATTTTTATGCCCAGTATTTATCCATACATTTAGCGATCTGCCATTTTGAAAGTGCTGAGTACCAAAGAATCTCAAAGTGGACACTTCAATGAATTATCAAAAGATATCCAATGACATTATCAAAATATGATGGCAACCAAATTAATGCAGGTTAATTTAGTGTACGAAGTATTATGACAAGGTTACATAATTGTTTGATATGTTGGTGGCTAGGTGAACTAAACTGATTAAATTCATAGAGAGAGATGATCTGAGAAAGACAAAGAACCACAGCAAACAGCTGAAACATGTCAAGATAGTGTAGCATCAATCTTATGTGAAAAATGGTCAAAATTTAACATTAATGTTTGATATGAATCCAAGGGTCTGCAGACTTGCTCCGATGACTCTCTTTCTGCAAGATAAACAGTGATATCTTCTTGAGATGCTATGGTTGAACACATAATCATATCAAAGAACCTTCATCTTGGCTGCTTCAGTGACAACTATGTACTGCAATCGAAGCATCAAGCACCCAGTCATCTGTCCTGACTTACGACCAAGTAATTCAAATACTGTGTTGATGTGCTTCAGAGGCTCTCTCATATGCTTCATGGACACCTGGCAACTCAGCATCTTATTCAGAATGATAGACAGGAGGTCCAGATATTCTATAGAGAACATCCATACCTAGTTTGAATTGTTAAAATTCCAAGTTCTACCAAGAATGTCAACATACGAAAACAAGCACAAAGGCGGATGTAGATGAGATTTTTAAGATGCAGGAATCCTTCAAAGAAATAGAACAAGATCTAATTCTCATAAGCTAGTCCTGCAGTAGAATTCCTGGATTTCTTTACTGTCTTTTTAATTTAAAATAAAATATATAAAGTAAAAATAGCAGCTTGGCTTAATTCAAAACCTGTTGAAAAATGAGAAAGTAGACAGCCAATTATAACTAACAATAAATGGCAATTTGGATACCTATTTAAAAATGAAAATGAAGTGAGATATTATACCTAAAAGCATTTATCCGCGAAAAATGATATGAGGTTGCACATCCACTTGATATACAAAATTCCATAAGATTGATTTGGTCCATTGAACCCATTATTTATAATGTTTAACAAACATAGTTATTGGTAATGGTTACATGAATGTATGTTAAAAATATATACTATCCCCACCTGTGGGCAAGAACACAAAGGAACTCATGCATGTAAAAAAAAGAGTAGTCTACATAGTAGCAATTATTTTCCCTCAAAATGTTCAAATTACAATGTGTCTATCTACAACCTTGTTTAACTTCTATCCCAAACACAGAAATTACCCAAGGCAATTGGCAATGCCATGGAGACTGCAGCAAAGTTTTTCAGTCTCCATGGCACTTTTTTTTGCTGTGGATTAAAAAAAAGGTATATTTTTTTCTTATTATTAAAAATAAAGTATACTTTGTCCTAAAATTGCCATGGAAAATGCTGTGGACACTTTTTCTCTACAGCATTTATTTTGCCGTGGATATTTACTTAAATTTGGAGTTTAGTGCATGGGTAGGGGTAGATGGGTCACTAAATACACAAATTAATGTTTATTAGACTAAGAGTCAGAAAGACAATAATAAAATAATTCTATTTGTAACATTTCCTTTGATATCTGTAGAAGTTCTGACATCCAGGCAAACAGCCGAAAACATGTAAGTTCTCACCATTGCCATTTATCCATGCTACATCTAATCTGCTGGTGAGAGAACGTACGGTTTCTTTCATTACATAATAAAGAGAAAAATGTAAAAATTAAATAACTTGTTATTCGCTAAATTGGAGGAATCTTAGGCTGGCAGAAGATAAGTGCTTATCTTCTTTTCTTCCTTGACATTTGTGATGATGCATACAAGAGCATTTTGCTGTAATCTGTATATATATGAAGACAAATGTCGGGACCGATGTATAAATATAGAAACATTTCTAGTTTCAGCTTGCATTCTTACAGTAATAGTGCAGTCTTTCATGCAAATCACACCATAAATGCATCACATTAGTCTGAACTTGTGACATTAATGAATGTAAAACATCTGTTTGGCAAATCAAATGTCATACATCACAACTTATCTGTGATTATTTGTAAATACAGTCACGCTTACATTAAATAGCCAGCAAAAAAAAATAAAAAAAATGGCCTCTTTCAACAGGAGGTTGTTTAATACTGCTATGTCACATTTTACAAAAAGAAAATCAAACAAAGGGACAAATTCTTACATAAATTTTAAAGAAAATATTTTATGTATTAAATGTCTTATCAGTTGAAAACAATTTTTGTATGCATTTTAGTAATTTTCTCCACTTTTCAATTGCTATGCTTGTTACCGTAGCAACCATATAATATAAAAAACGTTATGAAGTTAAATACTTTTATATATTTTGTACATAGTACAAAAAATTTTTAAAAGGCAGATGTTTGTCCTTTTAACATGTAATTTTCAGTTGGACACACTGGTGTTTCCATGTGCTATTTCTCATGATGGGGTGTGTAATTAGCTCATTGTCCACATGCTGGTAAAAATCAATTGTGCTTCTTTTAGAAACAAATTAAAATACCACATAACATTAGTTTTCTATTAAAATCAATACATATTTCAGAAAGTGTAAAATAATAATAATAATAAAGTAAGAAAGTAAAAAAAAGTTAAACAAAAATAATAGCAGCCATTTGCAATAAAATGTTCCTGTTTTTATAGTGTTGAGCAAGAACAGATTCAGGAATTAAATAAATTAGAGGAAGGAGATCTAAAATTTACACATAATTATAGATGCTAAAATTTAATATTAATTGTAAACTGGAATGTGTATAAGTGTGTCCATAGGTACATATTTGGGTACATTGTAAAATGTTTGTATGTAAAAACGTCTTTTTAATACCCACTTTAAATATGCTCTTATTTGAATAGTTACTAATGTGAGTACAGACGTGTGTTTAATCTATGTTGGACGAACTACATGTACATCTTATGAATTATAGTGTTTTTAATGTTTTATGTCAATTTTAAATTATAAAAACCCTATCTTGTGCAGTGAAGTATTTTTAATTTTTTATTTGATCTATTACTTTCATGAAAAAATAAAAATACATGTAACAAGCTTGATTTAAAAAAAATAATAATAATAAATAATCAAGGGAGACAACTCCGTAAACCTTATTCCATATGACATGCCTGGGAGGCAGAAGCAGCAGAAGTAACCTGAGCCATTCATGAGATACACTGACACAATTCAATTAGGACCTAGGAATTATGTGTGGGAAGAGAACTGTGGGGTTTCCTCAACATGGACATCTGATATACAACACCAGCTGTCTTGTATGGACAGAACAGTTCACATTTAATCAGATGATATATAGACTACTGTAATTCAATAGAGTTTACAGTGTGTGAACATTTATTGCAGTATTTTGTGTTAATTCGGTATATTTTTTCCATTAATATATCACTTGCTTAGAATATATCACTTGCTTAGAATATATCACTTGCTTAGAATATATCACTTGCTTAGGAAGCGGGAGAGGGAGAGAGGGAGGGATGGTAGTGACAACAGAGGTCATGTGACCTCACCAATTTTTTAGATATTTCATATATATATTTATTCATTTTCCAGTGTAAATAATGTATATCTTGAAATTAATGCGATCATGATAATAATGCGAAAAATGCGAGTCCGTGTTATTCACATTAATAATAATGACGCATTTATTTCTAACAACAGTGTATAATTATATGATAGATCTTCAAACAAAACAAACAAAAATTAAAATAACCCCATGCTCCACAAAGGGCCAACAAAAGTATTAAAACATGTATTACTTCTGTAAGCAGAAACAGCATGCTCAGTCACTATTAAAGTTGTAATAAAGTGATATAAAACACTGTGATGGTGGTTGTATTTATTTTTGTGCTTATATCCAATTAAGGTTCAAGCATGCTGTCCTGGGCACACAACTCAGGTTCC
>JAULBS010029664.1:0-24417 GCA_032355785.1 Symmetromphalus regularis
AACAGTTAATGCTGACAGTTCTGCATACAGGGACTGTTGAGCCAGGGGCTGGGAGTCGGGTCATGGCCATCTCCCCACTTTTTAGAGAACAACTAATTAAAACTATTTTTAGTTATTTTTTTTTTTTTTTTACTTAATAAAAGTATTTTCAGACTTGGTGACAAAATAAATGTCTAAAATCCAGTGAGTTTTCAGAGTATGAGGGGTCTTAAGTCCAATAGTAAACATGTAGGCTGGTTGTCAAGATTTGCTCCCCCCCTCCTCTTTCAAATGCACTCTGCAGGCTCTGGCATAGGCAGATCCAATGGAGGTAGGTCACCAATTATTTTTCCCATTATAATTTGGTTGTAATGGATTTTGGATTTTTCCCTTTAATATTAAAAATCTATCAAATATCTGGACCCCCCATTTCACAATTCCTGGATCTGGCTTTAATTGTGCTTAAAACATTTATGGATTGCCTATAAAATTAACATGACAATTTTTGTACAAAGGTTATGCTGTTGTGAATGATTTGTGTTACATTTTTAAAAATCTTGTAACCTAATATCATTCTGTTTTATATATTTTAAGGGATTAGTTTAATATTGTCATCCTTAGGATTTTATTTAGTGTAATGCAACCTTCGATATAAGAAAGACTGGTGCTTTCCCATTGGGCAACAGTGTCACTTTCTCAGCAGGTTTTGTCTGTTGTGTTATCTTGTTCCAGTAAGTTGTTGAAGGAATTTTATTCTTAATAACACCAGTGATTTCATCACAAGGCTTTAAGTAGAATGTCAGTTTGGGTTTGGCTGAAGTTGTCTTGTTTGCTGGATTGTGAATATCTTGATAATTTGATCAGCATGGATCTTGAAACCGGAGAGAATTAAGTTGATGATGCACTTAAGCTATTCAGTTATGTATGGCTCTTGTCTGTTTTATGTTAATTACTTATTTAAAGATGGTGTACGAGAAAGCTGATTTTGATTATTTTATTTATAACTACCCAGTAATTAAGGAATTTTCTAATGCTTTCAGCAAACCTGAATGCATTTTTAATTACAATGATTCCATTTTTTCAATCAATTTGAAAATTGCCAAATAGTTACTGGGATGTCTGGAAAAGGGGTGATGAATACAACCCTAATTCCACCTCACTCCACCCTTACTCCACCCAACATATAAAACTTTAAAAAAATATATATATTGGGGGTATTGGAGTTAATCTTTTCAACAAAAAAACCCTAGACCATCGCATAGGAGGAGGGTAGGGAGGGTGTTGGGGTGAAACCTGATGTAAACTGATATTGATATTATTGCTATTTAATTATGTTCATTTTTTGTGAGCCTCAGTGGTCAAGTTGTAGGACATTGGACACTCAAACTGAAGACAGTGGTTCAAAACCCAGTGAAGGCTGGCTCACAATTTGTCTAGGTATTTGACATCCAATAGCTAATGATTAATAAATCACTGAGTTTTAGTGGTGTTGTTAAACACCAAAAATAACCCCCAAACCCCCCACAATTTTATACACGTTAAAAATAAAAGTAATTTTTTTAAAAAGAAATAAAATGTACTTCTCATTATTTATAACTTATTGTTGTCACCTTTTCATCCATATTTTCCCACGTACAGAAATGAATTAATTGCTATTTTTTCTCACTGGAGAGCTTTATATTTTGTTTTGTGCTGATAAGCCACACTCCATCTCTCAGCAGCAGTAACAGTATTTACACTGACGGTAAACTGCCCACATACATCTAAATTATTTCACACTTAGTAATAGCTTCCCACAATCCAATCTCACTGACAGCTATTTCAATCTTGACATTTTCCTAACAGTTTTTCTTTCCTTGATTGCATCTGCCAAGCCAAGCCAAGGCAATGAAGTCTTTGTGTGTAGGACTTATTTCCTTGTTCTATCTCCACGCTTGTAAACAATTTCTTGTTTATTCTGATAACTACAGCTTGAGTTTATGATTGGCTAGTGATTATGCTTAGTTACTACAGCTGTAAAATGTATTAGATACCAAATTTAGAAAGGTGGAGTTATATTGTAATTTAATGATTGTAAAACTACACAGTTTTTTGTACTTGATAGCCCTTTTCTTTTTCTTCTTTGTCAAATGCTTAGACATGAACCCCATTGACTCCAACAAGCTTATTGCTGCTTTACACCACATGATATTCCAAGAGGCAAAGAGTTTCTCCTTTAGAGGTTCCTCTGAAAGCAAGATTGCTTTTCTCTGCTTTCGTTGGGTTCTGGTAAATGTGGCAGTGTTACTGAAAATGGTCCAGTCATTGCACTAAATAAAATTAGCCATTTTAAAAACAGTTGATTGATTACTGTGGGAGGATCTCATGTAAGACCTAAGATTTGGAAAGATGGGGTGTGGTGGTGGTTTGAATGTAAACTATTAAAGTTTAAGATGAAAGTTGTAAACAGATTTTGGCAAAAGAGGTCCAGGTACTCTCAACAGCCCTGATTTTTGTAATTAATAATAAAATTTCTTTATTAAATATTTTTTTCTTCTTCTAACATATTCAAATAATATTTGGTGAAGTAAATTAAGAGAACAAAAGAGTGTTTAAATCCATTGTAAAAATATTATACAGGTTATAAACACATGTTAATTCAGGATGTGTGGCTTATTGTTTTTGTGAATTATTTGATACCTAAGCCCATCATGAAACAATGTCATATGAAAATGTAGAAACAGACTGATATCATCAACATATGATATTGAATTATCTCCTCTTGACCATTAATTTCCCTCACACAGTCCTCTCTTTGAAGTTACAAATGTGTAATATCTTATGGCAAAGGTGTTGGCCAGATTTGTAGAACTGTATAAAAACATGGTGAGAACAGTGAGCCATTGATTACACACCTAAACCAAACAGTGAGGCAGAGGACTCTTTTCATCTTTGTAGCAAGCCAAACTGCCCTGGGGAGAACTCCACACAGAAACTCTTTGATTCCCAATCTGTTAACTTGTTCAAATTAGATTTTCCAACATTTTTGCTTCCTCCTTCTCTGGAGGTTGATAAGTAAAACTGGCCTGTGTGTTGTGGCAGGTAGATAGGTTTGTATCTGATACCAGTGATATACGCATACATGTGCAGACGTTGCACAGGCAATGCATCTTTAATTAGCATGGATCAAAGGGCAAGTGGGATTATTTTGGGTTGTGGAAATGGCTGGATTGATTGAGAAAGTGGGACTTGTGTGGACCAGATTTAGCAATCAGACATGGAGGAACAGATTGGCAGGTTGATAATGACAAGGAATAAACAAATATGAAATGCTGGATGTTTTCAAACTTTTCTTATCTCTAACATGTGAGATATGATAACATCTTTCAGTGACTACCTGTGTGAATTTCAGCTTTTTTTAATAGATTATAACATCTTGAGAAATTACAAAAATATATTTTAAAAAAGAAAGAAATTTGTTATATCTGATATACTGAAGTAAATAATATTTGTAATTTTTATATATTTTAAATGTTTGGTGTTATATGTCCAATAATTAACATCTTTTCGTGATTAAAAACAAATAATAATAATATACCACACCATTTAAAAATTGATGTTTCTCCTCTTTAGAGTTTTTATCAGATATAAAACATTCTCGAAATCCTATTAGCAATTTTGAATTCTAAAATTATTACAAATATCATTTGAGGAATAAAAACAATAGTTTTAAGACAGAAATATATGGAATAAATCAGTTGATGGCTCATAGAAGTTGCAGTTGTTGGGTAAATAGTTACAGCCATATTGTAAGCATTTTGCACGAACTACTTTTTTTATTTCTAAAATTTTGGCTTGGAATTAATAACAATAATAGAGTTTTGGTAAATCTTTAAATTAGGACAAAAGCTTACTTCCTTTTAAAGTGCTATTATCTATAACCTTAGATTTTGGTAATTATTTTATTTTTGTAACAATTTCAATAGCCTTGGTGAATTTCAAAAAGTAATTTAAACATAGAAACAGGATTATTTATAAATGTATTTTGTAAGCATTAAGAAAATCTCAGCTCTCAAAATTAAACATAAATTTGCCACAGGTTGACTAAATATACACTAATTACTGATAAAAGCATTTTCTACACAACTGCTACCTCTATATTCTCTCTCACCTGCAACAGTAGTTCTTTCTTCTACTGTTCTAGCTGCCTGCAATCTGAAGGTAAACATGGTAACATATCCCAATTTAACCCCACTATGTGATAACTGATTCATTTAACTTGCTATGCAATGTATAGTGAATACAGAATTACAGATATGTCTGTCACTGCCAGATGAAAGGTGTGGGTATCTTGAAAGTGATAGGAATATAGATATGCCAAATCGAGTGAATTATCTCCATGAATTTCTCTCTTAAACTATTAAATAAACATGTAGTTTGGCTTACCTCACTTCTTACAGTGATGTACATCACTTGCTTACTGGTAATACACTGATTTAAAACATCCCTAAGTTTGTCAAATTCAGTAACAGGGTTTATGAGATGATTTTAGAAATGGAGCCTTCCATCTTGGAAATGATGGCCATTTTGATTTCCTTTCGTTTTAAATTCACACCCCACTATAAATCCAATAAAGTTTCAAATTTACTGTCCTGGTAACTGGTATTGCTATCTTTTTAAAGATTTTTAATATTGGAGGGTGCCCAAAGTTAATTAAAATTATGACACCCCCTCCCCCCTCCCATCCTACTGGAAGCACCTGTGCAACTGTAGACTTATCAGCATAATTATCCATCTAATTAATTGTAATATTAACATTAATTTCATGTTCGTTAGACTCAATTTAAAACAACAAAGTGAGAGGATTATCTCATTAACATACCAAGGTCTTACAATTATAGCTATGTTGTTTTTACATTTTATTTAAAATCTATATGACTGTATAGAATACATGTTTATGTCAAAATCAAAATTCTGTTAATGTACATGTTTATGTTTTTATTTTAAGAATAATTTTGGACTTTCTTTATGTCTTAAGTTCCATAGTTATTTTATTACTGATCAATGCCAGTGATACATTCCTGATCAAGATCGATGATAATAATGTTCCTGATCAAGATCAATGATATATTTGTGATCAAGGCCAATGATATGTTCAAGATCAAGGCCATTACTATGTTCATGATACATTCTGCGCTTAACCTATGCATATGTTCCATTGGTATTTTGGTAATCAGCAACATAGTTTAAAAAAACTAATAGTCTATAAATTGCAGTTTTTCTAATGAATTTTGAAAAAAATAATGTTTTTTGGTTACAAGTGATATATATATTGGAAACATGACAAATATTTTTAGGGTACATTTTACAACCTAACCATGTTAACATAGGATAGTTAAAAACAGCTAAACTATTAAATGATATTCTTATTTATACTAACATTTTATTCTTGTCAGGTTCCTTTCACATTATTTATTGCATTTCCCATGTAAGATAGTCATTTTATTTGTTCAGTCTTTTTTCAAGTTCATAAAATTTTCATTTATCAGTTATAAATAGAATAGTTCAGACAGAGCAACTGGTGGTTTGATTATAGAATAGTTTGCAGGGTAAGAAACATAGTCATTTTCTTTGCTAATATTTTAAGAACTGCCTGAACAAATTTTGAAACTGATAAAGCAAACATAGTTTGTGAATTAATGTCGGGCATCTCAAGTGATTATTTTAGGAAAATGTTATCTTTTATTTACATTTTGTGTCCTAGTAACCAGAGTTGAGCAAATTATTCTTGCAATTTACATGCAGTTATTTGACAAGAAGAAAAAAAGATGGAATGAATTTAAACATTAACACGATGTTATCTGTAGATTTACATTGATGTTAACAGCTTAGTTTAGTCTGAAGGTTTTCTGTGCATATTTATTTCTGAGAATTATATTTCAGTGTCATGTCCAACATACATGATAATTGATGGTATCTGTATTTAAATGTAAAGGAATGTTTGTATGATACATACTTTACAACAGCTTGCTCGGATTAGCATGATAAACCTTGACCTTGAACAACATATTGTTTGATCCGCAGATATGTATCAAATGTTATTTATACCACATGGTTCACAGAAAACCCAAGCTGCTGTCACGTAGGTTATTCTTTTTTTATTATTAGTCCTTTTAATATGCACTATCCTACAAATATTACAACACATAACAGTTTTTGATATATAAATTTATATTAGCAGACGTATAATATTATCTGTAAAAAATTATTATTTTGGATTTGAAGTGGGTAAACTGTCATTTTCTGTCATTTTTTAAAATTCATTCCTACATTTTTCTGTGTTAATAAATTCATATACATATATATGTAAAAACATTCTATATTACTAATAAAACAGGATTGTCATGTTATAAATGGAGTTGTTTCCCTTCAACTGACAGGAGAATTATTTTTTCTGACTCCTTATCTGATAACTTTACCTTTGATAACCTGTTATACTGTGTTGTGAAATAGTTATCCGAAGCACTTTAAAAGGGACCAGTTTTATCTCATATTTTGTTTTGATGTTGAACAATCTTTCTGAATGCAGTATTATTTGTAGCCTATACATTGCAATAATAAGTATGTTTAGAAACAGAAGTTTAAGATAAACAAAAAAAGCTCTCAAATATTAGTGATAAATGGCAATTTTTTTTTTTTTTATGTTTTGTACAACATCATTTTAGGGTGGGTTTTGGAAAATAATAGTTTTTTGTATATATTCTGCTATCATCTTTATTTACAGTTTTAATGTTTGTCACATATTATCACTGAGGACCATAAGGCTAGAACAAAAACTAATTCAATCAATGTTCTGGAGGGGAAGAAAATTATGAATTTTTTATATTTTGTTTGAGACTGCAGTATACATATTTTCTATGAGGTAAGTTAAGGGTGAGGACCATTTGTTTTGTGAACTATTTTGTATTTTAATGAAACAGAAATAATATTTTCAATTTTGATCTGTATTTGCCTATAAATATTTTTTTTTTTTTAAGAACACACATAAAAATTTATTTTATTTTTACATATTAATATGATTAAAAAAAACTAATTATATAACTGATGAATTGTTCAGAATCAAAGTTATAAATACAGAAGCAGCACATGTCCACCACTGTAGTTGGTTGTACTTATTTCCATGCTTATATCCAATTAAAGTTCAAGCACACTGTCCTGGGCATCCAGTTTAGTTTCCTGTGAAACCTGTTGCCACCACATTAATCTTCTAAATAAGCAGTAAGGGATCTTTTACATGCACTAGGTGCAGGATCTAGCTCAAACGGTAGCATGTCTGCCTGTGAACCGGTCGGTCATTGGATCGATCCTTCTCAGTAGACCCATTTCCAGTTTGGGTTATTTTCCGTTCCAGCCAGTGGTCCACAACTGGTTTATCAAAGGCCATGGTATGTGCTGTCCTGTCTGTGTGACGGTGCATATAAAAGATCCCTTGCTGCTTATCGGAAGGAGTAGCGTATGTGGCAACAGTGGGTTTCCTCTAAAGACATATGTCAGAATGACCATATGTATGACGTCCAATAGCCGATGATGGGATATAAATCAATGTGTTCTAGAGGCGTCGTTAAATAAAACAAACTTTACTTTTTTACGTGCACTATTCCATAGACAGGATAGCACAAACCATGGCTTTTATAAACCAGTTGTGAACCAGTGGTCAATATAAGCTGTGTACATCAGCCCATTGAGCTTTGCAGAGCACTCACTGTGTTTGGAGATAGTACTTTGATTAAACATCACATGCCATCACTGAGATTTGATCTTAGTATCTACCAGCCATGAATCTGACAGCGTAACCACTTGGGCAGGTTACCACAGTAGGCCAGCTTACAATTATATGTATCTGTGACCTATGACATTGGCCTTCAGGTGTCACAACAGTCAGATATAAGGACCTGCTGACGGTAAACAGTGATTTCCTGTTAGCATGAGATACAAGATGATCTCACTGCAAACTCAAACCCGTCTGTGCTTCTCTCTGCTAATTTGTAGACAGCATTTGTCAATACCTGTTATCCTGGTTAATCTCACTTAATCTCCTGTCTGTTGACTTGTGATAGCTTGTGATATAATTTCTCAACTGACATCTCTAATAGAGTGTAACAGTATAACACTAGTAAAATATAGTACTAGTGAATTTCAGTCTATTTACTGGTGATAGCTTATAATATAATTAAAATATATTTTTTTCATATAATATTCTTGTAAAATAGAGTACTACAACATTTCAATCCATTCACTGGCGATAGTATGTGATATAATTAAAGTATTTTATCATACAGTATTCTAGTAAAATAGAGTACTACATTTCATTCCATTCACTGGCAATAGTATGTGATATAATTAAAATATTATATTATACAATATCTTAGTAAAATAGAGTACTAGTGAATTTCAGTCTATTCACTAGTGATAATATGTAATATAATTGAAATATTTTCTTACACAATATCTTAGTAAAATAGAGTACTAGTGAATTTCAGTCTATTCACTAGTGATAGTATGTAATATAATTGAAATATTTTCTTACACAATATCTTAGTAAAATAGAGTACTTGTGAATTTCAGTCTATTCACTAGTGATAGTATTTAATATAATTGAAATATTTTCTTACACAATATCTTTGTAAAATAGAGTACTTGTGAATTTCAGTCTATTCACTGTTATAACCACAGATCAAATTTGAAAATACATTTGAACCACTAGTGTCAAAGCTATAGGCTTGTTGTTGTTATTTTTTTGTTTTGTTTAGTTTTGTTTTTAGTTGTTGAGTTTATTTATTTTATTTATGTTGTAGCACAATTCATATATTCTTGGTCTAGACTAATTTATTATATCTATATTTTGACATCAACTTTAATTACTGGCCCCAGCAGCACTTTGATTAAGTAGTCTGTGTTATGGCTGGTAGGTACTGGGATCAAATCTCAGTCACGGTATGGCATTTTTTAATATTGATATTGACTTCAAACCAATAACCAGTTCATCAAAAGGGTTGGTATGTGCTATCTTGTTTGTGGGAGAGTGGATATAAAAGTTACCTTGCTGCTATTTGAAAATAATAGCCTATGTGGTAGTAGCAGGTTTCTCTAAAGACAATAAGGCACAATACACAATATGTCTTGACATCTAATAGCCGCTGAACAAATAATGTGCTGGGGTGTCATTAAACAACCAATCCTTTCCTTTTCAACTTTACTTTCATCTGCCATTCAACTACCGATGTTTGTGACATCACCAAGTACAAAAACTCACCCACCTCTGGTTTTTATTTGCAAAATACAATTTTTTCAGTGTACATAAATTTTTAACTATTGTCCCTGAGTTTTAACAACAGGATTTACGGTGGTTTGAGCCTGACACTTTTCAGTAAACACTTGTTCAGCTATTGTGGTTACTTCTCAATCTCGGTAAATACGGATGAAATACAAAACAGCACACTAATGTCATTGACCACCTGTCGCGTATTGAATTTCAGTTAATTTATGAAAATCCATGTTTCGGAATTACCACCAAGATTGAACGTGATGTAAACACTGTTATTAACGATACACCTACTGATTCATCCATTATGGCGTCTGTTTTTCACCTGCTGGATTTCAACCTTGGAGATTTTTTCCTTCAAATTCATGACAGTGTCATATTTTAAATCTTCTGTTACTTCCGAACTGGATGCTATTGTTGTCGATTAGCCCATACATCCAACTAACCTAAATAAATACAGTAAAATTCTTTATTTTCTTGGAAATAAATTTTTGCGGTTTTAACAAAAAATGGGTCATCTAACAAGCATTTGGGGGGGGGCAAACTTTGCATGTTTATTTTTTGATTGAGTATAAAACAAATTTTAACATGATTTTAATTTTATGAATTTCTTTTAGATGTGTAAAACACGAAAATAAATTTTCCTTAAAAAAAAGTATTTTACAGTATTTCACTAATGGTGAAGATGCGTTGTTTTTTTCTTCCCGTTGCGTCTCACCTGCCGATGTTTTCGTCATGATTCACAGCCTCCATTCAGCAAGCGGTGATGCAGTATGTAAATATCTTGTTGACATCGTAGAATCATGTAATAAAAGAGCGAGGTGTTTTATGTGGAGATTCAACGATGTGAATGGAAATTGTATCATGATATTTAACTTGATAGAGTGGAGAGATCTGCCATTGATAACAGCACAAAGGCGGGATCTACTAACAAATTCTAAAAATATGTAAAGCAGGATCGGGGAAAATAATGACATCCCAACAGGTGGTTTTAAAGTTATGATTAAACTATAAAACTAGTTGTTTTTTTTAATTTGCATTCAAGTGTTATTGGTAGGTTTAGTATTCACAGTGGTGTGTTAAGAAAAATACTTAAATAGCAGTTTGAAATGGGGGCCTACATATTCCATCTGTCTCGAGCCTATAACCAGCTTTGCATTGGCCTTCATATCACAGTCAAGTTCAAATCATAAATTTTCATATCACAGTCATGTTCTCATCAGTAATTTTCATATCACAGTCAAGTTCAAATCATTAATTTTCATATCACAGTCATGTTTAAATCAGTAATTTTCATATCATAGTCATGTTCAAATCAGTAATTTTCATATCACAGTCATGTTCTCATCAGTAATTTTCATATCACAGTCATGTTCAAATCTAATTTTCATATCAGTCATGTTCTCATCAGTAATTTTCATATCACAGTCATGTTTAAATAAATTTTGTTTTCATATCACAGTCATGTTCAAATCAGTAATTTTCATATCACAATCATGTTCTCATCAGTCTAATATTCAAATGGTAGTCTGGTAGTATTCAAAGCAATTTAGTGTTCACATACATTTATGTCTAGTGTTTATATCACATTCTAGTGTTCACATCTGTCTAGTGTTCATATCAGTCTAGTGTTCACATCAGTCTAGTGTTCACATCACAATCTAGTGTTCACATGACATTCTAATGTTCACATCACATTCAAGTGTTCACATCACATTCTAGTGTTCACATCTGTCTAGTGTTCACATCAGTGTTCACATCACAGTCTATTGTTCACATCACAGTCTAGTGTTCACATCACATTCTAGTGTTCACATCACATTCTAGTGTTCACATCACATTCTAGTGTTCACATCTGTCTAGTGTTCACATCAGTCTAGTGTTCTTATCTGTCTAGTGTTCACATCTGTCTAGTGTTCACATCAGTCTAGTGTTCACATCTGTCTAGTGTTCACATCTGTCTAGTGTTCACATCTGTCTAGTGTTCACATCAGTCTAGTGTTCACATCTGTCTAGTGTTCACATCAGTCTAGTGTTCACATCACAGTCTATTGTTCACATCACAGTCTAGTGTTCACATTAATTTACTGGTAGTGTGTTTGTATTTGTTGAGAATACCTCTGCTTGACTGGTATTGTGGTTATTGTCTTACACTGTACCATATAGCAAACATTTCTCCATCTATTCAGGTTCTGCTTCAGTAGAACACATTGTTAAAAGTGAATTCAAACTGGTTTAAATCAGCTGTTTGAGTGTGGGTGTGAGGCTGACTTGTTGAACTTTGAGGAAATTCAAATAATAATTACATACACAAGTGATGTCATTTTATTTCTAATACAAAAATAAATATAGTTTTAAAATAACAATTTAGAGAAAATTTTATGTTTTATGCTCTTATATAAATATATGTTCTGAAATTCTAGTACATGTAACATTGTAAGTGACCATCCACAGTGAACTGGATAATGTACACTTAGCTAAATGACTATAGAGTTAAAAATAGCCATTCATGTGTTTTTGTTATTTTAATAATTATTTTTAGTTAAAGATGCTAGTTTATTATCTTAAGCATCAATTACATACATTTGTTCAGGAGATTTTTCAATTCAAAATGGGTCAAAAATATGTTTTCTAGACAATGGTAATTGACTTATTTTGTAGATTGAACAGAATACTTTTTTTTTTTTCCAAATCGAATGTTTTTGATATTTAAATCCATATTTAACAATATTTCAAAAGGTCATGGAGTTGTAGGAGTTCTATTTTTTTAATTATTATTATTATTTTTTTAAATTATTATTTTTTAAATTGGATATCATTTGAAAGCCTGAAATCATGGGAATAACCCAATTATGGCAACTCAATGTTTATAATTAGCTTCTTAATACATTCCTCCCTAGTTCAAAAGAGTTCAGTGGACTAACTCTTTGTACTGTCATTAAAGACTAACATTATCCAGTCCACCTGGGAAATACCCTAACTTTTAATTAACAATTATGATTTACAACAGTTAATGGAATATGCTATCATCCATATTACTAACAGCATTAAACCGAACATTCCAAAGAAATACTTGTTTAGCAAAATCCAACCAAACTGTTAAAAAAGCATCTGTTAGATATAAAACACACAGTATTTGTAACACATAAAAAAAAACTGTTGTCACCATATGTTATTCTTTTTTATTAGCTACAAGAGGTTTTTGGTATGGACTTTCAAACAGGAAAAGGACAGCACATCTTATGAGTCAGGTGTATAAATTCGCAGTTTCATACAACACATTTTATACACACATAAAAATGAATGAATATCATTGAACAGTTCAAATTATTCTGCAGATTTTGGTTTCTTCATATTACTGATATTTATATTTTTTATTTTACACAGATTTTATGAATTCAGTACTGTATATTAATGTCTGATGTGAGATTTAAATATTGAATCCACAGACAGGAAATGGTTTTGAACTACTTCACATTTGTGTTGCCTCACTGCTCCTAATGCCCACCAGCCTATCAAAAATATTTATGTAGATTAATTCTGAATATTTTATTCATGAAGTGCCCCATTATATAAAGGTCTGTATTTATGTATTGTATGTTTATGTGATGGGCAGACGATAAAATAGCAGGAAGCAGTGATGCAGAAAGTAACATAGACTCAATATTATTATATTTTACCTGCTGCTGATATGCAAATTGACAGTTTCAGAATCTGGCTTCAGGTTTTATTACAAACCTAACAATTTCATTCACCTGTTAAGTATTTTGGTTGTAAAGTTTTCTGAACCGTGTCAACTTCGATGTGATGTTCAAGATACTACTATCTTTAAAATTATTCTGAATAATGAACTTTCTGTGCCCATGCTGATAGGAAAATTAAGTAGTTCTATTCTACCTATATTTATAAATTTAATAACTGTGGAGGTAATTATGATGCTTGGACGTATTCATTCATGTAAAATATTCTATTATCAACTTATGATTTGGTCATTCATTCATATGAAATAATAAATAAATCTAGGATGATCATTGTTGTTGCTGAGAACCCAGGGGTAAATGAAGATGAAAACTCTAAAGAGGGTCTATATATTGTTTGTTTTGAATCTAAACAGTGTTTTGGAGGAAATATTTACTAGTATGTTGGTCAAAACAAGATGCAATTATTATGAATTAAAGTTCAAGAGAAAATGTTTTTGATGAAAACTCAGTGCTACATGGTTTGAAATTAATATTAATATCATACCACTATACTGGACTAGTAGAAGTGGTCATAGCTTAGAAGATATTTCCATTTACTAAACAGATGGGCAAAAAAATGTTTTTAATAAATATATTATAATAAAGTAAAGTTTGTCTTATTTAACGATGCCTCTAGAGCACATTAATTTTTATCTGATCATCAGATATTAGATGTCAATCATATGGTCATTTTGACATATTTATTTAAAAGAAACCCACTTCTCTTTCTGATAAGCAGCAATGGGTCTTTTATATGCACTGTCCCACAGATGGAACAGCACATACCATGGCCTTTGATGATCCAGTTGTGGATCACTGGTTGGAATGGAAAATTGCCCAAACTGCAGATGGTTCGATTGAGAGGGATCGATCCAATGACCGATCACTTCACAGGTGGACACACAACTGTTTGAGCGATGTTCCGCTACCTAAATATATTATAATATGAATATATACAAATTTTAAATTATAATATTTCAATAACTAAATATTGGCGATGCCAATGTTAATTTTATCTTATATCAGCAATGTTTGATCCTATATGTTTTGATTTTGACCAGCAGATCTTTTTATTGATCCAGACATGTTCTTACAATTTCAACTGTGTTCATCCTGTTAGTGTCTCAAATTAATTTTCTATAACTGCTTGCTACTATGACAATGATAGGATCTAGTTCAGTTAAGTGTTCACATGAGCTGCTTTTGTTGTAGGATCAAACCCCCTCAGTGGACTCATTATCTCACTGGTCTGTGACCGGCCTCCATGGTGCAGTGGTTAAGCTATCCGACTTATGGCTGATAGGTACTGGGATCAAATCTCAGTATTGGCTCCAACCCAGAGTGAATGCTCCACAAGGCTCAGTGGGTAGGTGTATACCACTTAAACCGACCTGTGGTCCACAACTGGTTTAACAAAGGCTGTGGTATTTGCTATTCTGTCTGTGGGATAGTGCATATAAAAGATAAGTGTAACTGCATTAGTGTGGCGGCAGTGGGTTTCTTCTCTCTTACTAACACTAACCTCTGTACTGGACAGACAGCACAGGAAGCTGTGTTGTGTGCCCAGGATAGCATGCTTGAACCTTAATTGGATATAAATACAACCAACCAGCTTTGGTTGTAGGATCAAAGCCATCAGTGGACTCATTATCATTGCTGTTTTTTCAACTTTATTTCCTTCTTTACCAATGCCCCACAACTAGTATATCAAAGACTGGTATGTGTTGTCCTGTCTATGAGAAAGTGCATATAAAACATCCCTTGATGTAGCCGGTTTTATCAGATGATTGTGTTAAAATTACCAAATGTATGACATCCAACAGCCATTGATTAATAAATAAATGTTGTTTAGTGGTGTCGTTAAACAAAACAAAAACATTTGTTACTATGAAAAGATAAGTAACCTGATACATGTTGTTGTAGACTTGTTTTTGAAAATTTAATCAAGTGTGAGCCAGCCTTTGACATGTTTTGCAAACTGTCATCAGCTTGAGAGTCCATTGCCCTACCATCGAGACTCACTGTGTTGTTGTACACATTTACACTTACATATATATTTAACATGGGTTTGGAAATAGCATATCAGCCATATTTAATTCATGAGTATTTTTCACTTTATTTGTCTGTGACAACAAAAGACCAAACTCAACTTTCAAAATATCTCTTTTATTACGGTACAATATTAAGACAACATGAACTTCTGTTTTGCCTGGATTTTAAAACCTGATTGCTAATTGGTTAGGGAATTTAAGGACAGTCCATATATTGTTTGTTTACAATCTGAACAATGTTAATGTTTAACAATGGATTTTAATTGATTGATTGTGTGGTTGTTTAATGACCAAATATAAACATTGGCTGTCGGAGGTCACATTGTCTATGGTTAAATTAAAAAGCATTTTTAAGCATGTTTGGGAGGAAATAAAAGTCATGTTTGTATCACTCTTTAGACAAAAACATCATCATTTTGAGAGACTGTTTTATCAATGTTTTTGTGTTAGGGTTAGGAGAGGAGTGATGTCTGATTGTCACTGTTAGTTTGCTAGCTGATTTCAGACAGAAAGGGGACAGATTTGTGATTAGAGAAGTACTGGCAACTCCAGCTAAACCAGTTTATCATAGCTGTCTTAAAAATGAATAAAAATTAATTATATATAAGGTGGAGAATAATAATTTTAAATATTGGTTTGATTTTTTATTGATATTTTACATTAAGTTAACTTTCCTCTTCAGCTGACATTTACTGGCATGGCATATTTTATTATTGTCAAACTGATGACAGGTAGGGATTGGGATCACACCCCAGTGTAGGGATTGGGATCACACCTCGGTGTAGGGATTGGGATCACACCTCGGTGTAGGGATTGGGATCACACCTCGGTGTAGGGATTGGGATCACACCCCAGTGTAGGGATTGGGATCACACCCCAGTGAAGGGATTGGGATCAGAACTCAGTGTAGGGATTGGGATCGGATCATACCTCAGTTAAGGCTTGGGTAGGTGTGCACCATTTGCATTGACTAAGTGGTCCTCAACTCCTTCATCAAAGGCCGTGGTATGTACTATCTGGCTGTGGGAAAGTGCATATAAAAATCCCTTGCTGCTAATAGGCTACACATTCCTATGTGGCAATAGCAGGTTTCTTCTAAAGACCAAAAGACACCTAATGGCATCAAAATAAACAATGTACCGGAATGTCATTAACCAAACAATTCGCAATCTTTTATAATATGGTTTTTAAATTTCTTTTAACCAATGGTTAAGCTTCAATGAACTAATATTTGAACAACTTGGTAATGAATGATAATTTATTTCTGGTATTAACTGAGAATTTGTTAACCATTTGGATTAGGGATGAATAGGTGGAACGGGAAATGCATTTAATTATCTTATTTTCCAAATCTGATGCTGGCCTATTTTGAAAGCTCATAAATTGAAATAGTCCTTTACTCAAACATTCTCTGAGCATTATGTTTGTGTGGTCCTTCAGTGAACGACGTCTGTCAATAAATCAGTTACTTAATTGCACTGGATATGTTTCTTGTTCCAGTGTGTGCATAAAGGTTTGACATTGTCCGGTGTGCTACCCCCCAGGTCAGGAGACATTCTGCACCAGTAGTCACACAGAAGTTAAAACTTGATTGTACGCTTTATGAGTTTAATTGATCTGAGTGCACCGCTGAACTCTTAGAACACCCATCTTTCACGCTATTGATAGCCATCTTAGATCCATGGAAATTCTTTCATTTATCTCCTTTTGACAGGTTCATTATCAGATTGATTTCATAGATTCAAGTATTGAGACAAATGTAGTCTCTTATCTAGTTATCAAGTAGTTTTATAGAAAACATTGTATATATATATATATGTTCATATATTGACAATGGATCGTCTAAAATGAATTCAGGTGCCACTGTCAGCATGTAATGGTGTCAAAATATGCCATGTCAGACAGTTGTTTTTCTAGTGTTACTTGGTATCAAGTCATAGACTACTGCTTGAGTATAATTAATTTATGTATGGTCTTAGTACTCTGCTTCCTGCCATCCACCCACACACCCCACATCCATCCACCCACACACCCCACATCCATCCACCCCAGCCAAATAAATAAATAAATAAAAAATTCTAAATCTGTATTCATGATCAGTGTATGAAACAATTTCGAGCTTTTATGTTGTTTTTATTTTTTTATTTTTTATTATTATTTTAAAATTAAATAAGCCACTAATTTCAGGGTTGTTTGTTTATGGGTTAACCAGTATTCACTCTTTAAACGTAATAACAGTACCATCTGATGAACTGCTCACACTGCTAACACTGCTAACACTGTTTTGCTGTGGGTTAACAAAAACCATGTCAATGGAGATGCTGTTGGGCAAGAATAAAATAACATTTTTTGGTCTTATTAGTTTTCTTCAATTGAATTACGACTAAATTATATATATGATTTATTAAAAAATATATATTTTCATCATAGAAGGTTTGTTTGAATATATTATTTGGATTAATCCATTAATGTTAGTAAAGGGTTCAAAGATTTTAAGGAATGAAATAGTCAAGAAAGTACAAGTATGTGGTAAAATCAGTAGATATCAGTCAAAGTGCAATAAAGGAAAGGATAGTTTAATGACACCCCAGCACATTGTTTATTCAGCAGCTACTAGGTGTCTGACATATGGTATTCTGTGACTCATGGTCTTTTAGAGGAAACCTGCTACCACCACATAGGCTATGCTTTCTAATTAGCAGCAAGGTATATTTTATATATGTTTTCCTACAGACAAGATAGTACATACCATGGCTGATAAACCACTTGTGGAGCACTGATCAGCATAAATGGCTTACAGCTACATACTGAGCCTTTGTGGAGCACTCACACTGGGATTAAAAATCCTATGCCTCAACTGAGATTTGATCCCAGCACCTACCAGCCGTGAGACTGGCAGTTGAACCACTGCACCACCGAGCCCGGTTTATAAGTGCAATAATGCTATAAAAGTTTAATAATGGCATAGACTGAAGTTACAGTATTAAAATCTACCATGCATTAATACTGTTAATAGTGTGTAAAGCTTGCATTGTAAAATCTGAACCATACATAATTAACTGGTGCATCAATGAACTTTCAAAATAATGGCATAGACTGAAGTCATGGTATTAAAATCTACCATGCATTAATACTGTTAATAGTGTGTAAAGCCTGCATTGTAAAATCTGAACCATACATAATCAACTGGTGCATCAATGAACTTTCAAAATGTTTATAGATTTATTAGTATTGCTACTTTTTTTTTGCTGAATGTAGCTTATTTAATTATGGGGCATTTAACTCAGTAAGTCTTGAAAATTAGTTCTGACATCTATGTAATTCTCTTTAAAATGTTCATACTTGAAGAAACGTTTTCAAAGATGAATAATGACAATCATTGTCACTAATCATGTTTTAATAAAAGGAACACGCAAGTTTTCACGTTGTCATCAATATATTTATAACCTGTATTGATGTTCTATGGTGCATGTGTCTTTAGTGTTGTGCAGTACTAATGGTGCATGCCACTTGCATGTATTTACAAACTGTGCATCGTCATTGTGTATGCACCCACATGAAATCTTTTGTGACATTGTTGAGGAATTTGTAAGAAAGCCAGCCCAGGCAGAATCATCTCCACCTTTTGAAAGCTACGTGTCACCTCATCTCTGACACGAGATACATCTTGGCAAACATTTTCTCATTTTACGATTATTCTGTCACGGACTGAGGATTTTAGTCCTCTTTAATTTCTCCCCTTTTAGAACCATCAGCTATTACAATCAACCGAATCTGCCCATCTCTCCTTACATGCTCGGTAAATCTTCATCTGAAATGCCTGTCCACCACACTATTATACCTGTGTGCAAATAAAGAGAAATTATATACCTGTGTTTGTGATCACTTGTAAGCTATATTTGCCAAGTGGGTCATCAAAGACCGGCATTTTTCTTTCTCCGTGTCTTTTGCACAAATTCTGTCAAGAATAAATACATAGACTATATTTGCCATCTTTTTCCATAATATTTGATCTTTCGATTTGAATAGATGGCTTTTGAATTGGACTTGATAATCATCTGTGTACCAAAAGGCAAAGTCTTTGGTTGTAAAGGAATCACTTCTGTTTGTAGTTTGCCGTATAAGAAAGACTGTTCACAAAATGTTTCTCATGCTGTTTGAAGAAGCATGTATATTTGAAAACACATGTTGGACAGTTTGTGCCGAAAGTGTGTGAAATACTGTCGGTTTAGATAATTGGAATGGTTGAGGACTTGTCTGCTATTGAAGTGTGAAATGTGCCTCTGATATCTGAGAAATCTTAAGGGCTATTTCTTACACAATTAGCTAAATCCAGCTATTGACAAGATTTCTCAACATTTGCAAGTGTTTAACTCAGTCTGTGAACAACATTAAAACATCACAGAAAACAGACAGTTTAAATGTAGTGGGGTTTTGAAATACTAATGTTAGTGATATCTCTTCTTTAATACATTGTAGACTAACCCTGTACTCATTTGGTGTGAGAAAAGTGTGAAAACAGTTTAAATCTAGTGGGGTTTTGAAATACTAATGTTAGTGATATCTCTTCTTTAATACATTGTAGACTAACCCTGTACTCAGTTGGTGTGAGAAAAGTGTGAAAACAGACAGTTTAAATGTAGTGGGGTTTTGAAATAATAATGTTAGTGATATCTCTTTTTAAATACATTGTATACTATGTCTGTACTCAGCTGGTTTGAGAAAGGTGTGTACATACCTTAAAATCAGAAAAATAAAAAAATCTTCAACATTAGGATCTTTATTTCAAATTTCCATTTAATTATAATTTTATTAAAACACCCTGCCCCTTCTTGAAACATTCTTAATACAGTATACTGATGTATGTAACCAGTGTGTAAATGAAATGATCATCTGTGCAGTTCTTAGATGTCTAGGTTGAGTAATAACTTCATTGGATAATTTACCACTGATCTGCATTCAACACATTCTAGTATTTATAAAGAAATTATTCTATCTTCTGAAGTTGGTTTTTTGTTTTAATAATCATTAATAATGAATGTCAAACATATGGTAATTGTGACACATATTCATTGCATGAAACCATTTTTATGTTAGCACCAAGGGATCTTTTATAAGCACTTTCCCACAGAGAGGACCAAACATACTATGGGTTTCGATATACCATTTGTAGGGCATTGGAAGGAAAAAACCCATTCAAAGAATAAGTCCATCAAGGTGGTTTGATCCCATGACCAAAGCACTTCAGTCGACACTACTGACTGGGCTAGATCCCACACTTTCCCCTTTTCTTCCTCGTAGGATTATTTTATTAGTTACAAATGAACAAACACATTTAGTGAAAGATCTAAGCTGTGCACATATGAAGTAAACATATTGGTTTTTCTTCTTTTATTAAAAACAAAATGCAGTAAAAATCTGACAGAATGTGGTTCCTAAATCTCTTCAAATAATATAACATCCACAGCTTTTATGTTTGGTCATCTTAAGCATTATGAGTCCAACAACCCCAGTGATGTACTGCCAGTAGACAAGGTGTAGGTCCATTAAAAGGTATTTTTGCCCTAAAGGTAGCATACATAAATAAAAATATTACACTAACATAATATTATCATATATTATCTCTGAAGGTCATATTCATTAGTATAACAGAAATGCATTTTTTATGATACATTTTACAACAAAAACTACCGAAAGATAATTTGCTAAAGCCACATATATTAAAAGTTTTTTTAATTACTTAAAAACTGTAAAAGCAGATGTATGTGAGTTTTTTGTAAAATATGTAGATGTACAGACATTCTTCTTCACAGACATAACAAGAATAAAAGTGAATTATATTAACAGAAACTTCTGTCAAAAGATTTTCAACCTATTTTGGGGAAGACTTTTGTTGCATCAACTTTATGCTGTAGATAATTAGTTTTAAACTTTTAAAAATCACCAGTTGATATTTTCTGCCTCTGCATAACTCAAGAAGACTTGACGTGCTTAGAATGTCAAAATAAGATTTCTAACCCTCCCTAGCTTGGAGATTTTATTTTCTTGTCTGAGGGGTATACAACTGGTGATGAATAATTCTGTCTGTCTCTTAAAGATAAAAAAGTAACCCGTATTGACATTGTTGATTTCATCAAATTGCTTTGTGCATTATTTGCGACTGAATTAGTTTCACTAACTTCCATCACTAACTGTGTTGTAATAATATATCTCAAGAAGTTTACATATAACCCTGACATTATCATTAGAGATATATCTGGGGCAATAGAAGTAATATTTAAAAAAAATAGAAAACAGTCATATCATTATACATAATGTTGTCTTTACTTAAAACATCATTATTGTCTGGTTTATTGAGTTAACATGGTATGTTTATGAACTTATTACATATTAAATTTTATTATATATTAATATATGCATATGTAGATATTCTTTTAGCGAGTAAAGTAAAGTAAAGTTGTTTTATTTAACGACACCTCTAGAGCACATTGATTTTCATCTTATCATCGGCTATTGGACTTCAATCATATGGTCATTCTGACATATGCATTTAGAGGAAACCCACTGCTGTCACATAGGTTACTCTTTTCTGATAAGCAGCAAGGGTCTTTTATAAACCATCCCACAGACAGAACAGCACATACCATGGCATTTGATGAACCAGTTGTGGATTACTGGTTGGAATGGAAAATAGTCCAAACTGCAAATGGGCCCACCTAGAAGGATCGATCCGACGACCGACTGGTTCACAGGCAGACATGAGCTATATCCCACTCCCCTTTTAGCAAGGGCCACATGTGAGATCAACCTATAATGTGTTGAAAGTGTTTTCACCCCCAGTAAAGAAAGTTTTAATATTAAATAATAATAATAATAATAAAAAGTAATGTTTATATAATTATATTTAGCTGAAAGAGTTTAGCAAAAACAAAAATTTGTAAATGATCATTGTTGACATGAATATGATTATTGTTGACATTTTCTGGTTTTTATTCTGTTTAATTAATGTAAAATTAATGAATAATAAATCAGTATTTTCATCTTAGTGCAAGTATTGTAAAAAAAGATATATTAAAATTGTTTTATATAAGTATTAAATACATGTAACAAAAATCATGAATGATTCACTTCATATTAACATATTTCTCTTTAGAACTCTTCGGTTCAAAGGCAGAAGAACCTCTTTTGTTTGTGTTAAATTAATGCTGTTGAATCATGGTTCAGTAATGGAATCAGTCATAAAATATTTATGTTGAAATGTTTTCAGTCATAAAATATTTATGTTGAAATGTTTTCAAATGTAAAGTTTATACCCTCAAAGGAATTTACTAGCAGAAAAAATAAAACCAGGGTAATTTCAGTTCATTGAAAGTATGTGATGAAAAATATAATCCTTTTTCTTCTCACCTCAAAATACTTCCAAACAATCCTAAATCTGCTTTATACCCCTAAAGGTGGATCTAGGGGTTCCAGGGGAGTCTAAACACCCCCATCCACCTTCAGCCATAATTTTATTTTATAATTTGATTATAAATAATTTTGATCACCCTCTAAAAATATCACTGAATACTCCCTTCTAAAATTCTTACATCTGCTTCTCTCTTACCGACTTCCTTGTTATTCTTGGTATGTGACCCACTGTGACTTAACATTATATTCCACAAGACAAAAAAATATAAATGTTGTGTCATTTTGTCAAAACCTTTTTTTTTCAATGCAAACAAAATCATAAATTTTACTTATTTATTCCCCAAAACAGTCAAAGATATTTTTCTAAAATATACTTCCCAACTTCACTCAAGACTCAAGAGATTATGTAAAAGGCCATAGCATCACACATAGCATTGTATATGTCATACTCTGAAGCCATGGTTTCACAAATGTACAGCTTAAAATATTTATCATTTTCTTAATTCCCATATAATATAGTTTTATAAAGTTAACATCACTTGCTCTCTTGAATTTTATAAATCTATCTCTGTAAACTTTATCTAGTGTTGTCAGGATGTTATTAATTCTAAGTTAAAAATGAAATTTTGCCACAAAAAACCAACAAATTGAAAAAACAACTTCATATAACAAGATCAAGTCTAAAGTGATTAAAAGATTTTTCCTCCACCCATCTTAACCATTATCTTATATTTTATTTTCATATGTGTAAAAATTCCCCACCTTTCACACATTCTGCCTCAAACCCTCTCATGCATTAACCTTACCACATCATTACATTTACCTTCTTCACCCTGTTCCTACCTCTATCCACTTTAACTATTATATTGAACATTTTACTGTTTAAACTTCATCTTTATCTTACACACCCACCAGCCATTAAATGAACTTCCTCCCTGTTCCTCCCCACTGCACTTTAATCGAGGTTGGGCCCACCTGTAATACCCGAGCTTGCCGTATTATTAATGGTTATTCAAGGTTGTTTGCGGTTTTCATGACGTGAATTAAAAACGTGCAGATACTTAACCACAAAGTACACATCCTGTGACCTGATCAGATTGCAAGGAAAAAATGGAGCAGGTCACCCCCCATTGATAAATTGTTCTGTTGACATCTTGTGATCAAATTATTAATTTCAACTCAAGTACACACTTCCTGGGCTGTAAAGATTACGTGCAATCAATAAATTGTTCCTAAGATGGGTGGTTTTCCACAATAGTGTCACCTTCGATAGGAAACGTGGTTTTACAAAGAAAAGAAACTCACGTGAAGGGCCCATTTTTATGACATCTAAAGAAAGAAAAATTCAATCTTTGTGTATTTTATAACAGTGCATCATGCTTTTAGTCATACAATCAAACTTGCTACAGTGGGCACTTAATATAACAACCACCTGTCTATACTTAAAGAAATGAGATAAACCTTTCATAATGTGTAAACATTTAAACCTGTAATAAAGACCACCTTTAATAACATCCTGCTTTCTATAAAGAACATTTTAAATATATTCTTTCATAATCCATACATTTATTTAAACCTGTATATAAAGACCACCTTTAATAACATCCTGTTTTTTATAAAGGACATCTTAGATATATTCTTTCATAATCCATACATTTATTTAAACCTGTATATAAAGGCCATCTTTAATAACATCCTGCTTTCTATAAAGGACATTTTAGATATATTCTTTCATAATCCATACATTTATTTAAACCTGTATATAAAGACCACCTTTAATAACATCCTGCTTTCTATAAAGAACATCTTAGATATATTCTTTCATAATCCATACATTTATTTAAACCTGTATATAAAGGCCACCTTTAATAACATCCTGCTTTCTATAAAGAACATTTTAAATATATTCTTTCATAATCCATACATTTATTTAAAC
>JAULBS010029665.1:0-10362 GCA_032355785.1 Symmetromphalus regularis
CCTAACATTGTAACTTAGGATGTACTAAACAAATAACACCTAACATTGTAACTTAGGATGTACTAAACTAATAACACACCTAACATTGTAACTGATGATGTACTAAACAAATAACACCTAACATTTTAACTTCGGATGTACTAAACAAATAACACTTAACATTGTAACTTAGGATGTACTAAACTACTAACACCTAATATTGTAATTTAGGATGTACTAAATAAATAACACCTAATATTGTAACTTAGGATGTACTAAACAAATAACACCTAACACTGTAACTTAGGATGTACTAAACAAATACCACCTAACATTGTAACTTAGGATGTACTAAACAAATAAAACCTAACATTGTAAGTTAGGATGTACAAACTGTATTCAAACACGTTTCAAAATTATGTAGTTTTACTGAAATCGACTGGTCAGAAAATCTCAAGTTTACACCTCGTGTAATCAATTAAGGAAGTTCAAACAGGCTGTCCTGGAGACACAACTCATCGTCCTGAGTTGTATGTTTAGGACAGTGTGGTACTGTTAGTATGAGAGTGGAAATTGTAGCTGAAACTTGACGTGGCTACACTTACAGAAAGAACAGATCATATGTGAACTTTCCCATTGATTGGATAAAACAAAGCATGTAATCGAAGTTGTGGTCCAATGGTAGGACCACCAAACCATGCACAACATTTATTCTGATTTGGAACTGATACTGAGATTATAAAATTCATTCCATGACATTCTCTAGTAATACATACATTGAACATGGTGACCGAAGAAATGCACCAAGTAAAGCGTTTAGTGTGTTTCCGGCGTTAGACTTCGATTACACGGTCTATATACATGCAAGTGAAGTGCTTCTGCACAAACAAGACACCCGTAATAGTGTTTTGCAAGACCTTACTCGGAGTCGCACGGTACATGGATTATATAAAACTTAGTAATCATCTTTAACGAAGCATCCATGTATAATAAATCAAACATTATCTCTTTGTATATCTGTTTCCAGGCATGAAACGCAATATAGAATGCAGGATTAAATCCATTAACAGATAAGAATAAATTGCTTTACAATATCTTATAACAAGAATCCTCTGGGTTGTTTCCCTTTCTGTTGACAACCTGTTAATGTATTCTTTGTGAACAAAAATACATCATTCTCATACAGATGACTGACCAAGGTTGAAATATTATCGAAATATTCCCGCAGTGTCTCTCTGTCGCAAACATTAAGTTCACGTTAACTCTGGCGAGAATATTTAAATATTAATCTTTGTGACATAGAGACACTACGGGACGTTTTTCATCACATGAAGCAAACATAATAAATTTGTATATTATCTGGTCTATTACCTGATTTCGTCGCCGAATGCGTGTGTCATTTTGGTAAAAATTATATATTTAATACGTCATTAAGGTAAGCTTATGATGGGCATTACGAATACAGGTGAATACACTCACTTGACTATTTGACACCGTCTTAATGTGTTCAGACAATCATGGCTTTGTCCATACACCGTCCTTCAAATGTTCATATTCTCATTGTTTTGTTCATACACCGTCATTCAAATGTTCAGACAGTCACGGCTTTGTCCATACACCGTCCTTCGAGTCTTCATACACTCATTGCTTTGTTCTTACAGCCACCTTTCGAAACCACTTGACACCGCCCTTCAAGTGTTCTTACAGTCACGGCCTTGTCCATACACCATCCTTCAAGTCTTCATACACTCATTGTTTAGTTTTTATACCGTCCTTCAAATGTTCATACACCATCCTTCAAATGTTCAGACAGTCATGGATTTGTGGATACACCATCCTTTGTGTTCATATACTCATGGTTTTGTTCATACACCATCCTTCAAATGTTCATACTCATGGCTGTGTTCATACGCCATCCTTCAAATGTTCACAGTCATGACTTTGTTCATACATTATCCTTAAAATGTTCATACTCTCATGGTTTTGTTCATACACCATCATTTCAGTTCATACACTCGTCTTTGTTCATACACCATCCTTCAAATGTTCATACACACGTGGCTTTGTTCATAGACCATCCTTCAAATATTCAGACAGTCATGGCTTTGTTCGTACACGTTACTTTAAGTGTTCATACGTTATCCTTTAAATGTTCATACACTCATGGCTTTGTTCATACATCATCCTTCATCCTTCAAGTGTTCAGACAGTCTTGGATTTGTTCATGCACCCACGTCTTGCGACCACTTGATATCGTCCTACAAGCCCGGAGTATAATTACTAAAGCACCGGATCAGTCGGATACCATGTGAATGCATATTTAAAATGATATAGTTTATTAAAGAGACAGTAAAACACAACAAATGGCTTAAATACTGTTTTATTATTATTATGTACATTGATAATAAAATAGATCAAATTGTTTTATAAACAAAAGTGGCTTAAATGTAAAATAAGTATAATATTAGTAACTAAGTTTGCAAACATTTATAAGAGAAATAGCATATATCACAATCAAGTACTTTGAAAATATTACATCAGTATTGTCAAAATTTATTTTGAGTTTAATTTTCAGCAGTCCAGTTACTATATAGATATGTAGCAGGTTGTCTGTAACGACAATGTGTCAAAATGACCATGTTAAAAACAATGTTAGTAAACATAGCCTCATATATATAACGTTTTCAATTGTCTTAGTAAAATGTGCCAATACACGATTTCTGTATGCGATCATTTAAGTGAAGTTTTTACATCTAAAATATATTTGTTAATTGTCGTGTCAAAAGCAATAATATAAACTAACATAAAAAACTAACATTACTTAAATAACGCATGAACTTGAAACGTCGAAGTTTCTTTTGTTGAAAACTAGTGAGAATAATAATCCTGCTTACGTTGTACAGTGGAAAATTAACGATTTGTTACGTATGAAAACGTAGTTTACTTTATTTCATCAAATCAATCCATAACATGAATGCAGTTATAATTGTGGTCCTGTGAGTCTCAAATTCTCGATTATTTCTTTTAAAAGTGTACATGTACATGTATAGACTGGGTCAATTTTCTAAAAAAAGACAATATTAAAAGAGCTGAAAGCAAATCATTTTAATTTAGGGCATATAAGGTTTTTAGTGATATTGAGGGGTGCTGGACACAAATCTGCTGTATACCCAGCTCACAAATGGCCGATAATGGCTAAAATTGTGAAATCCAAGATGGCAACCATCACAAGGATGAAATGTATTCAGGCCGGTAACCAGCTGGGGTCCGCGTGTCTCCCCCCGATAACTCTACTATTCCATGTTTTTAGCAAGTCATAACATGTCCTAAACACGAAATCAACTGGTAACAGTAAAACATTTGGAATCTACTAACCATATTTCACCAATTTTGGAAGGTACCCTCAAAATGTTACATTTTTGACGAAGTCATACACAAATCTGTACACTCACTATTCTCTTCACCATGATGCCAAAAAATGGTTTTGGGAAAAGTATTATACACCACATGCAATCTTATGATCTGCTGGTTATTATGGTATATAGTAATATGGAATTAGTGCAATAAATATATGACTAAATCATCATTAAAGAATCACACCCCATTTCTTATTTCGGCAGCCCATAAAACACCTAAATTTTTGTATTTTCTTTTTGACAAAAACACATCAACTTAAAGTTATATATTTACTAGCTCCTTTTATTCTGCATTATCATAGCTTTCATTTGACACCAAACTCAGCCACCTAGCGTTAAAACTTAACGAGATATACCAATGGCTATGTCTGTCACTAAAGTCATGATTTTGGTCAATTATAAGATCATGATTTATAACTCAACCAATTTTAAAACATCACTATATGTGACACATCTTACAGATATGCAGCATAACATTGCACTATAAATATTTATAAATACATTTTTAATTAATTAATTTATACCAAACTTGGTATACATAACCACAATGAAAAGCAAAGCAATATAATTGTATATAAAGTTACGTGTTTACTTTCAAATCAATGTTTTTAAATCATTTTTAAGCAACATAATGTTTCTTTTCCGATTTAATAAGGAAAATAAAATAAATTTTGATCTTATAATTGACCAAAATCATGACTTTAGTGATAGACATAGCCATTGGCATATCCCTACTCCACCACCCCGATCACAGAAAAGGAAGATTAAATGATGACTAATTTGCAACAAAATAGTCATCTTTTAACAGATGGTACACAATCGTACCATGCATGAAGGATTGTAGAGTGTGTGTGCATGGAGACTCGCTTTGGCCCACGGACTATGTCGGTAATATCATGCATCGCAATAGCAATATTTGATATACCTGATAATGTTCAAAATATGATATCTCATTACGTTTTAAGGCTAGGTGGCTGATTTTGGTGTCAAATGAAAGCTATGATAATGCAGAAGAAAAGGAACCAGTAAACATATAATTTACAGTTAATATGTTTTTGTCAAAAAGAAAATATCATAAAAATTGAAGTATTTTATGGGTTGCAGAAATAAGAAATGGTGTGTGGTTCTTTAATGATGATTTAGTCATATATTAATTGCACCAATTCTATATTACTATATACCATAATAACCAGCAGAGCCTGAGCTTTCGTGTGGTATATAATACTTTTCCCAAAACCATTTGTTTGCATCATGATGAGCGTACAGATTTTTGCATGACGTCGTCAACAACGCAACATCTTGAGGGTACTTTCAATACTGGTGAAATACGGGTAGTATATTCAAAACTTTTCACTGTTACCAGTTGATTTCGTGTTTAGGACATCTTAGAGCTTGCTAAAAACATGGTGAAGTAGAATTGTGAGGGTGGACTAAATACATTTCAGTCGGGTGGTTGCAGCCATCTTGGATTTCTCTATTTTAAGGCATTATCGGCCCTTTTTGAGATGGGCATCAGCACATTTAAGTTCAGCACCCCTCAATACCCCTAAAAACCTTATATGCCCTAAATTAAAACGATCTGCCTTCAGGGTCAAGATTGTTTAGAAAATTGACACAGTCTAATACTATTACAATTGTTTGGAACATTGAGGATTTCGCTGATTGTTTGAATTGTGATCTCTTGTCCAGTTGAAGCATCATCGTTCGTTTTGTTCAGTTATAATGAAGATATTAAAAATGTTCAGAGATTATTTCTTTCGTTTGAAGCGTTTCTTTTTCTCCACTTTCTTGAATTTTTTCAGTGCTATTCGTTTCTTGGTCCCCGTGTTATATTCATAAACTTTTCCAGTATCTACAAAAATATAGATTGTTTTATCATTACAATCGTCTTCGTGGAAATGAAATCAGACATGCACACATAAACGAATTTGTGGATGTAACCACATTCTTTACAAGTTTACAACTTCTTCACAAATTGGAAATGCTCCACTTTAGGAAACGTAAGTAATCAATAAAATCTAGGAAATCGAAACAGAAATTGGCGTCTTATTTCGAATTGTGAATTTGCTTCAATGTGTGTTTAATAATAAAAATCTACAACCTTATTTACATATATTCACAAACTTCATAAATCAAAATTAAAGGTGCCAGTGATTAGAGTTCGAGTTTATGAAATTCAAATATTGACTTGGAAATGACATCACAGTTGAAATGGACGAGAACTGTTTCCTATTAGTAGAAATCTACTTGAACTAAGGAGATCCATCGCTATTTACTAACACCGTCAACTGAGATAGGAGTATTTCGTTCCACTCAGTTAACGATTCATTATTTTGTAATTACCTCCTGAAACAAGTTTGACAATCTCACACTTGGCAGTTTTCCAAGCAGATAAAATACAGTGTTTTGTTTCTAACTAGGGCAAGCTGGTAATATTATGACCCTTTTCGTTTGTTGGTCGTATTTATTTTTGTGCTTATATCCAATTTAATGCCATAGCACGCTGTCTCGGGCACACAGCTCAGCTTCCTTTGATGTTTGTCCACGACAGCGATTAGTGTTACAACACTAATGCGATTATTCTTACTGATAAGCAGCAAGAGATCATTTATATGCATTAGTCCACAGACAGGATAGCACCTGTACCACGACTTTTGATAAATCAGTTGTTCACCACTAGTCAATGTAAGTGGTATACACCTACCCACTGAGCCTTGCGGAGCACTCACTCTGGGTTGGAGCCGATACTGAGATTAAACATCCCATGCCTCGACTGAGATGTGATTGCAGTACCTACCAGCCTCGAGTCCGATAGCTTAACCACTGCACTATTGAGGCTGGTATTTTTATCACCATCAAATTCACTTGATTTTCTTTTATAAAATACTTTTTTACTGGCTACCAGCCGACTAGTATAAATTCGACACCACCTCGGCAAACTCCGATTACACCTTTTGAGTACTCCCTGGACATTACGACCATTACTCGGGTAATTCCGACCATTACTCGGGTAATTCCGACCATTACTCGGGTAACTCCGACCATTACTCGGGTAATTCCGACCCTTTCGGTTTGTATCCACCATGTAAACTACACATTTTAAGAGTGTGGTGATATTGTTTTATTTCTGAATGATGTTATTGGACACTCTGTAAAGTCACTTGAAATATTAATTGTTATTAGTGCATTTATACAGAAAAATAAACATAATTATTTGAATTTATTTCCATTATTTTAAATATTTTAATGACTAAGACACTTAATAGTAGTTTATTACCTTGATATATATGATTTGGATTATACTGGGTTGGTATGCTGTTCTTGTAGTTGAGTAGCAGTTAGAACACGCTCGGACGGAACATGTGTTTAATATGTGTACCAAGCTAGGATGTTGTCAAAATAAACGGATTTATTGCATTAATTAATGTATTAAAATAACAACTACTGGACTGAAAACTATTTGAGGGGATTTTGTCAATTTTGTTTCTGTTCAAATATTTTTTTTTTACAATTAAATACTAAAAATAAAAAATAGAACTGAAACATTAACAAAAACAGCGGAAACGAAACTTAGTGGCATCGACGGTTGACATATTGAGGGAGAGAGGCGTGACTTTTTGGATTTTTTATTACTATTATTATTATTATTGTTATTATTTTTATTATTGTTATTATTATTATTATTATTGTTGTTGTTATTATTATTATTAATGTTATTATTATTATTATTATTGTTGTTATTATTGTTATTAATGTTATTATTGTTCTTATTATTGTTGTTGTTATTATTATTATTATTATTGTTGTTGTTATTATTATTGTTATTATTTTTATTGTTAGTGTTATTATTGTTATTATTATTATTATTATTATTATTTATATCCAGTGAAAAGTAAGGTTATATGCAAGCTGTTTTAGAATTTCCATTAAATTAATAGATGGGACAACAAAATGATTGTGAGGTATGGAGTTTTGGAAGGTCATCATTACTAGTTTGTATGAAATTTGAGTGTATGCAATATACTAAAGCCTTGTTCGTCGTGTAAGTGCAACATTTAAAGTGTTGTTTATATCCAATGTGTGCTGTATTATGATTGGCTGTATACTGTACCTGGATCCACTACAGTGCAAAAGAAGGGACGCTGCATCCACAAATCTTGGGCTACTGTTTTGGGCTGTAAATATAATTTAATTTAATTAAATTACATAAATGTATCTAAACGGCAAAACTTACCGTCATCAAAAGAAGGTAATATAAATTAAAGGAGTTCCGATTCAGAATTTTTTTTACTATAAAACTGTGAAAACACACATTTACACACTTACACTTACACACAATTACACACACACACTCACACACACACAATACACACACACAAACACACAAAATACACACACACACAAACACACACAATACACACAAACACAATACACACAGAGAAGAGACTTACTTTTTTAGCATCTTTGGTTGATATAGGCTGGCTTTTCTCAATGACTGAAAAAAAAAAAACCCACCAGTTTATTGAAATATAATAGAAATTGTTTTTCCTATACTTATATTCCGTTTCTCTCTCTCTCTCTCTCTCTCTCTCTCTCTCTCTCTCTCTCTCTCTCTCTCTCTCTCTCTCTCACTCGCTCTGTCTCTCTCTCTCTCAATATTTTTCTCTCTCATCCTGATTAACACATTTTATAAATATAATTAAACGACTTTAAATGTCATAGCTATTTTCTAGTAAAAATACTGAATATAAATACATATTTAACTAAAACGCAAGTAAGGTCACTGATCTGTCTGTACGTCTGTTCGACCGACTATGTGTATTTCGTTTCAAACAAGGGTCTCACCTTTAGGCATATCGGCTTCTGGAGGATCCTCTTCGGATTCGATTGGACTGCAAAGTGTATAAAGTTTATGTTAAGAATATAACATTATTATATCATGATATAGCATAGGCATTATCTGGGTGTTTAGTCATAAAACAACACATTTAAATCTAAAGCATTCTTTGCATACGTATGTATCAAACTGAAAAAAGTTATGTTTCTCTTAATCTACAAACATTATACAGTACAATTTTATTATTATATTATATCCAATTTTCTGAAGAAAACAAATATTTCGAAGAAAATTATGAATTGTAATACACGTAAGTCTAATATAATTCATATTTAGTACTCTTTACTAATAATATTTGTATTTATTTATTTATTATTAGTTTGTTCTGTTTTGTTTTTTGTTTATTTGATAGCTTATTTATTTCTATTATTTATTTATTATTTATTTGTTTATTTGATTGTTTATTTATTATTTACTATTATTTATTTATTTATTGACATGTATTTGATAATAATTCATAAATGATTTAAGGTAGTATTTTCAGTAACTGTATTATTTGCCATTAGTCGTGTATGCGTGTGTACCTATTAGTATGAGTACATCATTGCGTGCGCTTGTGATTTGGATTCGATTGTTTGGTGTGATCTGTTCTGATGCGTGTGTGTGTGCGTGTCTGCGTGTTACTTAATATTATAATAGTCATCATAAACAAACATTTAACAAATGCAAATATACTGAATGGGTTTATTTTATAACCTAATTCACTATATCAGCGTTGCAAACGAAATAAACGTAATTTGTTTTTCTTATTCGACTGGCATACACGTGTAACTCACCGTGGTTTGTTTCTGCAGCAGTGCCACCAGATGAGAAATAGTAGCAGCATAAGGAGGAGAAGAACGAAGATGACGATCATGACGATGATGGCTATCCCTTGAGCTGTATCCTCCCACGGCGTCCTCCTTCGGTAATATTCGTTCACCGACTCAATAGCGAAATAGTCCCAAGCAGTGCCTGCATCAATAACGCAATGTTCTATGAAATGTTCGTTGCAAATGAGGACAGTCATCAGATATAGTATTTCGGTAAGCGTTAAATGAGTATAATCAAAGTCTTGTAATTAATTACCAAATTACTAGGGGTGCAATGATACAGCCAAAACAGTATTGCGATATATTGCGATACAGCAAACCCATATTGCAATACATATCGCAGTAGTTTGATTAATTACCAAGATGTGATAAAGTCATATTTTGATACCATCATACTAATTTAATAAACATATCTCAGACAGGCAGACAGAATATATAAACATATCAGATTTTTATGTTTTAATTAAGTTTAACTTTTTGTAATAACTTACTGTCATAGCCATAGGTTTTATAGATGGATACTCATTAGGTAGATATATCGCAATACACGAAACCATATCGCAGTATGTATTGTGCTCGGCAAGTATTTCAATATACTCGTATATCTTTGCACCCCAACAAATTACTGCCAGATAGGGCAATACATGTGTGTAATGTAGTTCTTCTAACTTTGTAATAATTGTTATAGTTGACCTATGACTATGATACAAGTAGGGAAAGTTTTACAAATCAATTAAAGACAGACCAACGTGCGATATTTGTATATATATAATGTGCGTGTGTGCGCGCGCGCGTTTGCGTGTGTTTCTGTATGTGTATATATGTGTGTCTGTGTGTATGAATGTGTGTGTATGTCTGTGTATCTGCGTGTGTCTGTATGTGTCTGTGTATGTGTGTGTATGTGTGTGCGTATCTGTGTATATGTATGTATATGTATTTGTGTGTATATGTATATATGTTTGTGTATGTATGTTTTATGTTTGTGTGTGTTTTCTGTGTGTGTGTGTGCGTGCGAGCGTGCGTTCGTTCGTGCGTGTGTGTGTTATGTGTGTGTGTTTGTGTGTGTGTGTGTGTGTTGTGTGTGTGTATTGTATGTGTGTGTGTTGTGTGTGTGTGTGTGTGTTGTGTGTGTGTGTTGTGTGTGTATGTTGTGTGTGTGTGTTGTGTGTGTGTATGTGTGTGTGTGTTGTATGTGTGTGTGTTGTGTGTGTGTGTTGTGTGTGTGTGTTGTGTGTGTGTGTTATGTATGTGTGTTGTA
>JAULBS010029676.1:0-10361 GCA_032355785.1 Symmetromphalus regularis
TTCTGTGTCTTATACAGGGCCGGAGCAGCCGGGAGTGGGGAGAGGGCAGTCAATTATATCCATACCAGTCGCAGTTCTGTGTCTTATACAGGGCCGGAGCAGCCGGGAGGGGGGAGAGGGCAGTTATTTGCAGCGCTCTTTTTTTGCAACAATATTTACATTTATTTCTAATACATGTACACTGTTACAAATGACTGATGGCGCCCCTATTCAGTCTTTCCTCAGCCGAGTATTTAAACGGCTGCACCGGCTCTGATTATACAATACCGGCCAGTATGAAGCTCAATTTCCCATCAGTGTCGTTTGTATACAAGTCTGTGTCGTAATAATAATACAGAAAACCGGTAATATTTCTACCAGTAGCATACATATTACGTAATACGTTGTGCAGTTTAACGTCCACACCAACATAGAAAACGTTAAATAGCAAATGGAATTTAGAGATATTTTTTATCGCATGAATGTGATATATAATAGGAAGTCATAATTTATTTATATAACGATCCCCGCTCCCCACCCCCAGCACAGAAACTAAATATCGTCTATTGGGAGAGACGTCATCAGTGTGTACTCTTGTTACAGAAACATCATCTAGAGACAAACGTTAATAAATTATATAACAGCAGATTATTTGTAGATAGCAAAGAGTTTATACAGTTTCTGTTAATGTCGTACATACCTAATATATTATTTACTTTAATGTGCATTCCAACAGAACGGCTTAAAAGTGATATCATACAATTAGTTCTAATAAGGTAAATTTAATATGAATTCCGCAGAGATGGCGTAACCTACGTAGTTTAAAATTGTCACATTTTAATGTGCGCGCCAACAGTTACGCAGTTGGCAGCGTTACTGAATCGTTCCTCTCTATGTACATGGTTTTCTTACAAAAAAGTAGTTTGTTTTATTTAACGACGCCTCTAGAGCACATTGGCTATTGGACGTCATACATATGGTCATTCTGACATATGTCTTATGGGGAAACCCGCTGCAGCCATAGATAAGTAGCAAAGGATCGTTTATATGCACTTTCCCATAGACAGAACAGCACATACCACGGCCTTTGATGAACGAGTTGTGAACCACTGGTTGGAACGGAAAATAGCCCGAACTGCAAATGGGTCCACTGAGAAGGATCGATCCGACGACCGACCGGTTCACAGGCGGACGCTCTACCGTTTCAGCTACGTCTCGCTTCTGATTTTCTTACAAAGCCATTCGGAGAGCCTCAGATGCTGAAAGTAACACTAGGCTATTTCTCGTTCCAGCCAGTGGTTTGCGACTGGTGTATATTGTGAAAACAAACGCATATGAGCGATCCCTTGCTGCTGATAGGAAATTGTAGACTATTTGATTTGACCCCAGTACCTACCAGGCAAGAGTCGTAACTAACCACCGAGGCAGGCTCAGTCGACTATAAACAATTTCCAAAGTGATGCCCCACAATTCACTGGAATGGAACAGCTGGTATTTAAGGTCGACATCTACAAAATAAGAGCGCACCCAGCCACGCGAGATCGCAGATAAATGAAAAGGTAAAAGATATATCTCGTGTGCTACGAAACAGGCCATGTTGTAAAGAGAAAGCACATTTGTACGATCTCTGGAACGCGCTTTAAACAATGCACGTAAACAGTAGACCGGTACTGGATAAATTACTTCCAGAAGGCAGATGACTGATCACTGTGCAACGTTGCGCTGTATCGTCTGCCCACATCTGCAGAAGACGTTTTTAGCTGAGAAGAAAGAAAAAAGAATGTTTGTTTAATGAATTCCTAACGACAACCTAGCACACGACTGGAACAGTACCTATTACAGGGGCGGATCCAGGATTTCAAATTGGGGGTGGGGTGGGGGGCGCACTTGATAAAAAATTTTGGGGGCATTTCGTGTGAAAAATTACGATTTTACGCACACAAAAAAATCTTATTTTTTCCGCCTCTGTATTACACGGACCCCTGACCGTATTCATTTCCAAAACAAAGAATTAATTTTAAATATAAATATTTGATTTGTCCATAGAAATACTTCATTCAACTACTTACATAAACGCCGCATCTCGCTTATTATCAATATTTTAAAAATAATAATGAATTATGCTCATGAACAAATAAATCGAAAAAAAAAAAAATAACGTTTTTTATTCCGTTGAAGGTGTTACGTATATATTTCGAGTCACGTGACGGGTATTCCCCCATTAGCTCTTATTTTAAAACTTCAGAATAGTTTTGTAGCTGCAAAAACATTCCGTACCAATTTATTTCTCCCCATTTTTCCTTTACGAGGAGTTCCGATCTTTAAATTTGACATTTTTAAATGTGAAAAAAAATCGATCGACTCGACACGGAATTCCCTATACCATTGTTCAGTTAAAATGTCTTGCGTGATATGAAAACGAGATCTAGTATAACAAATACATATGTTTCATTAGTAATACATATTTTAGAGCACAAATGACAAAGCCCCTAAAATAGGGGGACAATGTTTTTAACAAAGTAAAAAAAAAAGTTTTTCTAAGAAAGCTACCCTTGCTGATTATCTTGCAAGGAAAAGAACGAAACACTGGCTAAACATAAGCATTTTCTTAGAGATTCAGATTTTATTGTTACGTCTGTAAAATTTTCGTGGAATGGGCCAAATAGCAAATAAAGAAATATGTTAGCTAATATGCTATAATGTAACAAATGCATTAATAAACAACTAGGTCCTATTACACTAATCACTATTCAGTAGATTGATTTGATGAGCTAGGCAAAGATCCTGTGCTAATACAGTTTTATAATCTTTAAAAATATATAAACGACATTCTAAAATGTACATAAAATGTGATTAACACAAATAGTAGCTAATATATCAAATACAACAAAAGGAAAGAACTCTTACATTTCAGAACATTACATGTATTTGAGAATTCGGTACTCCAGGATGGAATGAGCATTCAGTTTTAACAGCTGTTCACCCCTGCTCTTCTGACATTTCAACCGGTTAAAGTACCATGCAGAGATATGAGACCAGAATAATGCTTTGAATGAACTTTGAACTTTGCTCCAAGACCAAAGCCAATAGGCTTGTAATTGCTATTAATTACATTAATCACCGTTGTCGAGTGATCGTCATGGATTTAGGCGGGATCTGGGCGTGTTGCTGGGGACGAGGTTACTTAGTGTGTGATGCGCATGCACACAGATCAGTCGTCACTATTTAAACACGGGGGGGATAATACTGAACATCTTTTGATATCACTCAATGCGATGTTAAGACGTATTCAATATTTTTTGGTTAAAACAAAGGTCGGAAAATGATGTCATTTGTTTGTACAAAGTTCAGTACAAGTATCACTTATGACTCGCGAGCACCCCACACGATTTCATTGGTTCTCAGCATCTTCATTCGTTTTAGATATATGATCCAATAGATAATATGCATACTCCAATTATATATATGTACCTGTCAAAATTAGAAAATTCTGATGCGGGAGACTGCCTGAAATCAGTTTTCATGCCATTCGCGCGCACCCCAACAACACGTAACAAATGTCAAAATGTTATAGCACCATAAAACACGAGAACAAAAATGTAGTCCTAAAGAACTGCATATAGCTGGATAATCTCTGGCGAGATACCATAGAACATGAGAACACAATGTAGTCTTAAAGAACTGCATATAGCTGGATAATCTCTGGCGGGATACCATAAAACATGAGAACACAATGTAGTCTTAAAGAACTGCATATAGCTGGATAATCTCTGGCGAGATACCATAGAAGAGGAGAACACAATGTAGTCTTAAAGAACTGCATATAGCTGGATAATCTCTGGCGGGATACCATAGAAGATGAGAACACAATGTAGTCTTAAAGAACTGCATATAGTTGGATAATCTCTGGCGGGATACCATAAAACATGAGAACACAATGTAGTCTTAAAGAACTGCATATAGCTGAATAATCTCTGGCGGAATACCATAGAAGATGAGAACACAATGAAGTCTTAAAGAACTGCATATAGTTGGATAATCTCTGGCGGGATACAACCGTAGATTTTTTTTTCAAAACGGGAGGTTGGGCTTAAATTGAATACACGATCAAAGGTCGGGAGAGGTACTTAAAATAGGGAGGCTCCCGCCGAAATCGGGAGAGATGACAGGTTTGAGTATATTAAACATTACCATTATACATGCGAGTATTAACAACGGGCGACATTTTAGTCTCACGGTACTGTCAACTGTTACAGGCTGGAGAAGTATAAATAGCTTTGGCAGATATGACGTCACGAATCGTGGCCACCACTCGAACAAACCAGGTCGTTAAGTCGTCTTGTTTTAGAATTTAAATTAGCTGTATCTACGCGAAATTTAAACATCCAAAATATTGTTTTATTGTTTATTTTTTTTATTTTTTTAGTACTTTTTTTTAGATTTATGATAAAATATTGATAATTTGGAGGTTTATTAATGTCTTAACTCAAAAAAGACACTAGGTTAAATATTTTGACCATGGACATTTTTTTTAGGTGATTTGTCATTGTTTGCCAAACGAAGTTAATTCCATTTGGATACAAAAATTCCGTTTGGGGAGTTAGGAGTGACATAAAGAAAATTCATTGTCATTATTTAAAGGGTATTCTATGACTACAGCTAAAATGGGTGTAATTCATTTGAAATCCTAAAAGTGTGTGCAGTTAACATTAAACGAACAATTTAGTTCTGAACGCGATATCAGCTTTCTGACAGTGATTCATGAGTACTAGTGTATTACTTGCCCCATATTCATTTTAATAATAGAAATGGTATTTTACACCATTACTCAGAAAAAAGGATATCACATATCATGCTGTGCCGTATTAACCCATGGCTGGGACCCTAGGCTTTGAGGTACTTCGGCTCCCTATCTGGTAATAGTGCCTCAGTAAAAAAAATAGACAAACCCCTAGTACCTGTGGGATCACTAGGCTTCAGTTTAATCAGCCTTATGGATAACACGGTACTGATATCAGGCACATGGGATGGATTTTCAAAGTGGGGCAGGGGCTAATTTTTCACTGTGAGGGGTGGGAACTCCTTTTTAAAAGTTAAAAGTTGGGTGTGGGGGTGGATTGAGCCCCCTAGCCTCCTGGCTCCTACGAGCCTGTATATCACAATTTTTATGTAGCAGTTGAAATAAAACAAATAGAAAACCTAATTGCTAGAACGCCAGTGGAGAAGAATTTTTTATTTATTATTAAGTAAGAGGTTTTATTTCTGTCATAACTAGGTAATTGCAAATGGCAACTATGCTATACTTTGTTTCGTGACTTCTCGATATACACCGACATAACTGAGATTACAGTGGTCTATAATTTGTTTTCTTCATTATCACTGTAGCTGAACCGAGAAATAACTGTCACTTTTGAACAGGAAACGCTCATTACACAAGTCATTACAGGATGAAAACTGAACATTGTAAAACCACAATTGGTGAGCGTTGAACGGTGGAATATAAAACCAGTATAAACGTTGTTAAACGAACTGGTAACATTGTGTTTGAACCTTCACAACACGAGAACACGTGTTTGAACTTTGAACAACTGATAACTTGGTGGAACAAAGTAAAAAATTAGATTAGCATAAATCTGACATTAATAATAACTTCGAAACGAGCGATATTTCAAAATCGTTGTATTTAACTACATATACATATTATTAACCTTATTTCCACCATTGTAATGAAACCAACGGACTCGGCTTGCTTTTTCCAGACAGTGTCACTAGTTAGGCAGTACAAAGTCACCGTTCAAACACCCGGCGTCATCACTATTTTGATTATGATTCATTAGCGCAGGACAACATTTCTTGATCACGACAGAGTTGTGTCGTTTAGATGCACATACACACGAAGATGACAGGTGCTGTTAACATTTATCAAATTTGACATTTGTACAAAACATACGAATTGTGAAATTAAAACGCCCACCCACAAATTTGTACGCTTGAAATGTCGTTTTTGGAAAGGAAATTTTCACGCTAGCATGACCCTACCCCCACCCCACCCTCCCCTGTATAGAGTTAGTACGAACAGGGCAATGTCGATGCTTGTAAACGAACTTTAATATTATTAAATTTTAGTTATTTCTTGAGAAAACTTACTTTACTGATTTCCATGGACCAGTTTGTTGCTGGGACCAATCACTAGGTAATCTGTTATCAACCCGCAGACTGCTGTTCAGTGCTTTCCTCAAATAAAGCACTTGTCTATGTTCGGTTTCCACGCCTTTATTCACCTACATGTTATTTAAGATGATCAAGTTCTCCCCGAGTCCTGAGAAAGAGTTTACTATAAAAACATGGAAATTGATGTACTTGGGGGTCAAAAGGTATATTTTTAATCACATCATTACCTGCGCTGGAATGCTGTAGATTATGTTTGCACATTAAAATACCTGGTCTCGTTCTCAGGTAAATTAGCTTATGCTTTGCAGATTAAACGTCTATAATAAAATTCCAAGAGGAAGACTACACGGTATATACCGTATCCTAGAATACAATATACACAAGAGGTAGACTACAAGGTATATACCGCATCCTAGAATACAATATACACAAGAGGTAGACTACAAGGTATATACCGTATCCTAGAATACAATATACACAACACTGAATAACAATCTTGAAGTATTTGGCTATTTATAAATTTATTTACAGTGATCACCAAATTGTGCGAGCGTGTTGTGGATCTTGACATCCTTTGAACACACATGTAATTAAAATTTCACTTACTTTTGACCTTACTCTTTCAGTATTAAACCAATTTTTCAATATCCTCATTTGAAATTCCTTGATTTCCCTATCTTCATATAAGGACAATACAAAGAAAATAGTCTTTACTAACTTTCAAATAAAAATGTCTTGGCCAAAACCTCGATAAATAATTATTTGAAAATTGTTAAAATTTCACACATACCCTCCCCCAACATTTAAATAAGCTAAATGAAAATCTATTCCAGTTAACACGTCACATTTGCTTGAATACTGACAAATGTTATTAATAAAAATATTGAAACAAATTTATATAAAATACAATTAATGGCTATTTATAATGATTTTTCTCCAAATGAAAACAAGTAGTCTTGTAAGAATTATTTTTATTTTTAGTGTCCGGTGACTGGACGTTTGCTTCAAAACACGTCACCCCATCCTAACGCCCCACTCACTCAAAATGATGTTTGCCAATTGGGGAACATTTTAACATTAATATTAAAGGGAACAAGATCTAATAAGATCCAACAGTGAATGTACTTCACAGTGTGAAGTAACTAGGTTTAATGCCTGTAAAAATCCTCTTTCTATCCGACTCCATTATGTTCCATAGATAATTTCTCTCATACATTTTTGTTTTATACCAAACTAACTACTAATATACAAAAATAAAAATTAAAAAAAAGTTTCATTTAATATCTCTCTCACATTACATAATTCCTGGTGTGGTTGGGTGGCACTTTAGTGAAATTTTATCTTTGGAAGTTGAAACAGTAAAGTTTATAATAGTGCGATAGGTCTGCCAACAATAAAAAACATCGGATTTAAACAAGTTTGAGCTAAGATATATGGGAATAGACCTGAAGGACTGATAACGTCTTTAAATAACCGTGTTTGTAAATATCATCTGCTTACTTCAGAAGAAGAATCTTATTTTATGGTGTCAGAAATGTAATTTTTTATATTCAGATATAAGATTGTGTTTATAAAACACTCCTTCATTTTTCCTAAAATAAGCTAAATTGAATTTAGAAAACCCAACTCGTTCTCTTAACAGATATTTATATGAAATTCTGCTTTAACAGCATAAGAATAATTGTATTGCTGTTTTAGCTAATCATTTAATTACTTCATCTCGTGTGATTTATTTATTTATATTTCTGTAATTTACATTAATGTTTTTAATTTTACGTTTCAGTGTTTATCGAGTTCCAAAGGAGGAACTGGACCTCCACCCTTAAACGCATACTCCCACGGACCCTTGACCTAATTAATTTCAAAACAAGGAATTAATTTTAAATATAAACATTTGAATTGTCCATAGAAATACTTCATTCAACTACTTACATAACCACCGCATCTCACTTATTCTCAATATTTTAAAAATAATAATGAATTATGCTCACGGGCAAATAAACCGAAAACAAAATAACGTTGTTTTTTCCTATTGAAGGTGTGACGTGTATATTTTAAGTCACGTGACGGGTAATACCCCGTTAGCCGTTATTTAAAACTTTTGAATATTTTTGTAGCTGCAAAAACATTTGGTACCAATTTATTTCGCCCCACGAGGAGTTGCGATCTTGAAATAAGAAATTTTTAAATGTGAAAAAAATCGATCGACTCGACATGGAATTCTCTATACCATGGTTCAGTTAAAATGTTATGCGTGATATGAAAACGAGATCTAGTATAACAAATGCATGTACGTTTTATTCGTAATCAATATTTAGACCACAAAGCCCCTTAAATTCCTTGGGACTATGCCTTTAGACCACAAAGCCCTTTCAATTCCGGCGGCCATGAAACATCTGTTTGATTACGCAAAATTATGTTGGTTCTAAGCCTATCAAGTAGGTCACTTGCAGGTAATGACTGGAAATATTAACTTCAAATCAAAACACACCCTGACAATTTCGCTAATCGAATTGAAAAACTTCCTTTTAAAATCTGTACTCCACCCCCACCCCAAATATGTGACATTCTTGCTAAAATAGTTAAGGTATTATGTCACTATTGCAGACCTCTCAATCTCGAAGCACAGGAAACCTGGACACTGAAGTTAAAAACCTAGCGACTTCAGTATAATCTTGGAGATCTCAGTACAAACCTGGAGATTTCAGTAAAAAAAAAACCTGGAGATTTCAGTAAAAATCGGGAGATTGACCTATTCGTACAAAAAGATGTGCTAATCAAAATAAAGTGCAGAGCACAATATTTGACACGAACCGCCGTTCTGTTCGCGTGTCGGTTACGCAACATTAAATTTACGCGAACCGCAAATCGGTTACGTCGTGGCCTGTAGAAATTAAAACTGCAAACTTAACGATAACAGGAAGTTTATTCACGCAGATGTACTACTATTATTCCTACATATGTTTTAGACTGATTTTTAGAAACTTCACGCGCAGCAAACCAGTAGACAACGTTATATTGCAACATTTGTAACTTGCGACCGGTCTAAACTAAAATGCTAAGTACAGAGTCAAGCCAAAAGTTTTAATGAAATGGACACGGACGTTTGGGGACGTCTTAATTATCTGCTGCAGTTTTATCTTTAGGAATATAAAGAAACTGTTTTAGAAATTGTTTTCTTTTGTATTTTGTTTTAACTTTATGTTTGGGCTAAACATTATACATTTAAAATATAATTTCAACGTAATTGAGGTAACCGATCAGGTAAACCACGGGTTACGCAAATAAACTTGTCGAGAAACAGTGAGCTTTTGCTGAAAACCATGAGACTTGAGAGGTCTGCTATTGACCTTGACCTCTTCCGACATTGTGAAAAATTGTACATGTTATGACATAGAAATAACATTGAAATGCATACAAACGTCTCTCCTCCTAATCTGTTCGTCCCCAAGTCAGTTCTCTCCTAGCGCAACTAACTCCCTGCTATATCACTGCGGATGCAGGGTTTCTGAAAGGGGGGGGTCCAAATGTGTATTCCTGAAAGAGGGATCCAAAAGAGATGAGTAAATAGAACTGGGGAACAAATGATTAATTTTCACGTCCTTACTCTCTGAAAAAGTTAAAAAAACAAAAAAATTCTAGAAAAGTGGGGGTGCGGCTGACCCCCTGGATCCGCTACTGTTATGAAAACTGTTTCATGGACATAACTTACACATAATGAATATATTGCACGGAAATGTGAAATAACAATTATTTCCTTGTTTGTCTTTATTTAATCTCTATTTTTAATCTCAATATCGGCTCCAACCCAGAATAAGTGCTTACACTGACCAGTATTAGTTCACCAAAGGTCGTGGCTTGTGCTATCCTGTTTGTGGGATTGTGCACATACAAAATCCCTTGCTGCTTATCGATAAGAATAGCACAGGAATATCACTTGCGTGCCCAAAATAGCGTGCTTGAACCATAATTAGATATAAGCATGAAAATAAGTACAACCAACCAATAGGAAAGAAAAACCACTCTGGAGGTAGTGAGTTTCCTCCGAAGACCATAACTTAAGGGCGTTTCCAGTTGAAATTACATCGGGGAGGGCGTGGGGGCAGAACGCACATGTATTTTTTTTTTACGTTAGTCAATTTATGTGGGTGGTGGGTTGGTGAAAGAAATTATAAATTATAATTACCTTGGTACTGGGTCTGTGACCACCG
>JAULBS010029687.1:0-10361 GCA_032355785.1 Symmetromphalus regularis
TATACACCTACCCACTGAGCCTTGCGGAGCACTCACTCTGGGTTGGAGCCGATACTGAGATTTAAAATCCCATGCCTTGACTGACATTTGATCTCAGTACCTACCAGCCTCGAGTCCGATAGCTTAAGAGTGGTTAACTGCGTTGTGTTGTCATAGACCGATATAAGTGGCGGATTTAGGCGGGGCCCCAAGGGCGCGCCTCCCCTAAATTTTGCAATTTAAATTTTTTTAATTATTATAATTATTTATCTATATATTTTTTAATATTAAAGAATCCGAGGAATCTTTAGCCCCTGCCCCCCCCCCCAAAATAAAGAAGATATTCTGGATCCACCACTGGCTGTGCTGAATAAAAGCCAAATTTATTCCTAATTTCACATGGTAGGCTTGTATTTAGAATATAATTATTACTTCACTCTAACCACATATATTTCAAATCAAGAGTCATAGAGGACTATTTGACGTCGAATGATACACATCACAACGGAGTACCGTTACAATGCGTTATCTAATGTTAATACAGCAGTCACAGTCCCGTTATGTTCTGACCAGGTTAACTCTCCCAGTAGTCATGCCACCCTCCTGGTATGCCACGAACAGCTACGGTAAATTATAACATACTCAAACTCTCGTGTTTCGCTTCTCAGTGGCGTGTCCGCAGTCTCGGGCGACCTCTCAAATTGACGTTTGCAACCTGACACATCAAACGACAAATGAGCTTTACTTCAGGGCTCAGATTGACAAGCTTCTGCTACCAGGAGCCGACGTAGCTCCGCCCCTTTCAAAGAATTGGGCGAGTCACGTGAGAGCTGTGTTCCTGCGTGACAGCCAATCGCAATGCTATTCTCTTGATGTGTATTTCATAGAGGTATTTTTGTGTTATCATCTCTTCACGGCTTTCCGTGTCTGCTTGGTTGCCAGTTGGGAAACACAACAGTGTGTGTTCGTACGAACTCTATTTTACACGTGCATTTGTGATCAAAATCTGTCAAAATTTCGCCATCAAAAGCCGAAGAGATGGCAGCGGAGCCACAGCCGGCCAGTAAGTAATTCCTCGGATAAATATTTTAACTTTTAACAATCTTTAAAAATTTCAATTATTATTATAAACAAGATGACAGTGCATTTTATATGAACGTGGGTGTGTTTCGTAAACAAAGTTTCAATTTTAAGTCTGTGTTTTAAAGTCAGTCTGTAGTTATTCAGTAATTAGCCTATACATATTGGGTGATTGCGTTTCAAAGTTAACGAGTGTTGTGTCTTCGATATTTGCTTGCTACTTAAACATCTAGGTGGTCACACAGAGGAGTTAATTTTATTCCTCTTGGTGGCAAATACGTATATTTATCATTTACTTACTAATTGTTGGATCAAACGTTAGTCATTATAATCATGTTTTATAAAGAAAACTTATTATGAGGAGTTAATAATATATTTATGAAGAAAATATATTATTAACTCATCATAATATATATATATATATATATATATAATAATAGTAGTAATTATTATTATTATAACATACGAACACACACACGGACACACACACGGACACACACAGTGTTAGTTAGATTTTATATATAGTTTCAATGTATTTAAATTTACCATTGCATTAGTATTTATTTATTTTTATACTTCTGTTTGTTTTTATAATATGTAAATCTCTGGGTAACGTAACTCATTATTTGTATTGCAGAAAAATGGCGGGTGTGTGTGTGTCTGTGTCTATGTCTGTGTGTGTGTCTGTGTGTTTATAATATGTAAATCACTGGGTAACATAACTCATTATTTGTATTGCAGAAAAAACGGCACGTGTGTGTGTGTGTGTTTATAATATGTAAATCTCTGAGTAACATAACGTATTATTTTGATTGCAGAAAAACGGCGGGTGTCTGTGTGTGTGGGCTGCGGATCTCAAATTCAGGACCAGTTTATTCTTCGTGTGGCACCGGATCTAGAATGGCACGCTGGTTGCCTTAAATGTGCGGACTGTAACCAGTACCTGGACGAATCATGTACGTGTTTTGTACGTGATGGAAAAACTTACTGTAAGAGAGATTACGTCAGGTACGTTACTCAGTGTTTTCATTCTACAGACGTACAGACATACATGCAGATGTATTTTATTAAAGTTTATCTTTATACACAGAATAATATACACATAAAATACACACACACAAATGTACAAGCCATTCCACACTGAATTGTGAGAGATTACATGTTAAGTATTGTTTATTAAATTTTATTTACAATACATTTTATTGTAACATTAAAAAACGAAGAAAAAAGATAAACATATATCGATATTAATTTTCAGTTAATTTGTTTTACGTAGATGATATAACATTGTAAAACGGACATAATTGTATCACACAAAAAGTACAATAACTCGTATACATTAACATGTCAAAAAAGTGTTCCTGGTTTTCTCTTCAGTGTAAGAAAGATATGCGCTAACATTTCGTGATTCTGGAATTAAATAGTTCTATTATGGACATACATACAGAAAGACATACAGACATAAATATAAAAGTTTCGCCTTTAGAAACCACAAGAAAGTCTAAAAAAAGAAAAAAGTTCAATGAAATAAAATGTCTCTATATGATAATCATATGTTTTAAAAGATACATATTCATTTAAGAATACAAGTGTTTCTGCTTACTGTTTTATATACAGTGTAGAACAGTGTTATTGCAACTCCGACACACATCATACGTTTCTTGAATACACAATGTTTTCTACTTACTGTTTTATATACAGTGTAGAACAGTTTTATCACAACTCCGAGACACATCATACGTTTCTTGAATACACAAGGTTTTCTAATTACAGTTTTATATACAGTGTAGAACAGTGTTATCACAACTCCGACACACATCATACGTTTCTTGAATAGAAGTGTTTCTACTTTCTATTTTAAATACAGTGTAGAACAATGTTAACGCAACTCCGACACACATCATATGTTTCTAGAATACACAAGTCTTTCTACTTTTTGTTTCAAATGCAGTGTAGAATAATATTAACTCAACTCCGACACACATCATACGTTTCTTGTTATACAAGAAAGATACAATAATGTCAACATAATAACAAACTAGTGTTTCTTGTTTAACATACAAGATAGAAAACTTTAAAACTCACATACATCAAACAAGTGTTCCTGTTTTTCTGTTCAGTGTAGCATAAAAAACATATACCTATATGTTATGATTCTACTTTAATATAGAAAAAAAACATCAATTATATTCTGTTAGCCATACGTTACGGAATTATGCGATACGATCTGATCAAATACAAGTGTTCATGGGGTGTGTTTTTTTCTGTTCATTGTAGCATAAAGAAACATATACCTATAATTTATGGTTCTATTTTAATATATATTTTTAAAAAAAACCCACATAAATTATGTTCTGTTAGCCATACGTTACGGAATTATGCGATACGATCTGTTTCTGGTTTACTGTTGATTGGGGGATAAAGAGAAACACATGTATGTAATTATGTTTTGATCCTCGAATTACGCAGTTTTAACTTAATATATAAAATGTAGATTCCTGTCATTCAGAGACGAGAGAAAAAAATAAAAAATACGCGATACACATACAACATACGTGATACACACACAACATACGCGATGCACATACAACATGCGCGATACACATACAACATACCAATAATACTTGAGTAGTAATTGTAGGGACGCCATTTATTATTTAAAAAATTCTTACAGACTAATTATTATTAATTTTCTAAAATCTTATTGATAGTATTGATCTCCACCAGTTTTTAAAATTGTTTGTTTGTTTGTTGTTGCTATTTAACGACACCATCAGAGCACATTGATTTATTAATCACCGGCTATTGAACGTCAAATATTAAAAATGTTAGACGCTTTGCCATGTGTGAGCAAGCCTTAAATAGGTTTTGAATCACTATATTTTGATTAATAGTCCAATGTCCTACCACTGGATCGCTTGGGCTCACTTTAGATATGTTTAAAATACAGATATTTATTCAAATGTTCAGTTTATACCTAACAATTATCTTATGGAGGTGAATCACGTGAAATGCTGTCGTGTATATTATGTTCTTACAGTTATCTTATATGATGTTGAGTTTCGATCAAGTTCATAGGGGATTTGACGTCTAGATTTACATTTAAACAGTCTGAAGACTATGACAAAATCATAAAACTTTCATACGAGAGTTGATCATTTTAAAATACAATTTAGTTTAGTTTCAGTGTTAATTTTTTAAAGTTCATGTTCTGTATAACATATCAGCATAACACAAATATAAAATATAAACATATTGATATCATCTTTAGATGCTGTTATCTTGAAGCGCTAAGCCAGCATATTTTAGTTATTAATAGGTTGAGTAAAGCATAATGAAGTCAATCAGTAATTTTTTTAATAGCGTTTCTTTTCCATCTGATGTTACAATTCGAAACATCGCGTGTGTTCCAGTCCTAGATAGAGAGGTTAACATGCGCAGTTTGAAATATCGCGTGTATTCCAGTCATAGAAAAGGCGGGTTACCTGCACAATGTGGTGTACAAAATAACGTGTGATTTAACAAGTATTAAAACAATAAAGTTTTTAGATACGAAGACTTTCATAACAATTTTGTTTACTTTGAAATAATTACGCATTCTAAGTATCCATCTGCAGTGAGTGAACATAATTATGTTTGATCTGGCTCTAGTTCTAACCCTAACTCTAACCCTATTATCATATGATTTCAAACTGACGTCGCGAGCTAAAGAAATACAATTCTGTATTTTCGATGTGCTTGTTCTTCTGTGGGACATTTTATTGTTGAATATTTTTCTTACCTACCAGCTTGCGTTAGGAAATAACATTTCGAAGATAGGATAATAATGCTGTCACTTATATTTTCAATAATTTAATATTGGACATATTTTCGTGTGACTTTCTATTATTAAAAACCGTGCCTACCGACAACCTGATATAAATGAATCAGCACAGAGAGCAGAACAATAAACCATTGTTTTCGATGTATTGGTAATTCCGAGTGACATTTATTACTGAACATGTTGGTTCCTACCTATGACCATCATATAATGAAGAACAGCTGTGGTGGGTAGAACAGTAAATTTTACAATGTTTTCATGTATATTTTCCAAGTTACTGTAATTCTGGATATAATCTGGCCGTTTTCCTAGCTAAGAGTTTAGACTACATAATTAAAAAAATAAAATAAACGTGGGATATAAAATAATAATACAGTGCTTTCACACATAGTTTAGATATGGTTATAATTCCAGGTAACATTCTATTGTTGAATATTGTTTATTGTTTATATATGACCATAATTACGATACTACGGAACTCACATGCATTTTCGGAGTAGCTGTAATTCCGGGTGACTTTTCATTATTGAACGTTTTTCTACCTACGATCATATGATATGAAAGAAAGTGTTGTGAGTGTTGAGAAAATAATACAGTTCTCTCACTTGAGTCTGAAAACTGCAATTTTCATCCCCAGTGACTTCTTACAAAAACGTAACCGTGTATGACCCCGCTGAATTGTCGAGTGTTGACGCTTTAAATCTGAGCTTGGTTTGTTTATAATCTTTGTCGAGTGGTTGCCATGCCTGACTGGAGAACCTCTGCACATCTGTCACTCGTAGTGAAGGACGCAGACTCGGACTCAAAAGAAGGGCAGCTCGTGCTACATGCGCGCGCTCTCGAGAAACCGACTGAGCAGACGACTTTTCCCTACTTTGATTAACTTGTCAGAGTTGTTTGAAGTTCACGGGTACAATGTAGTAATAAATACAGCTTTATGCTACAAAAATGTCTCCTATTATTAAAAGTATAATTGTCGTCTAATTATCCATGTAGGTATTATAGCAAACTGTATTAATATTATTTATTTATTCGCTTGACCAACACATACCTATACAATATGGTGGCTCAATAATATAGAAGGACATAAACATCATAAAATCTACTAGAACGTAATGTCGTTATTTATTTTATATTAAACACGGTTTTAGAGGATAAATTTGCAGTTTTCCTTTATTATCAATGTTGGTATTGTAACAAAACGTACAATTATTTTCTAATATTTATTTATTTATTATTTTTATATAAAAAAAATTATTATATAATTTTTTTTTATTTAACGACGCCACTTGAGCACACTGATTTATTAATCATTGGCTACTGGATGTCAAACATATAGTCAAGTGTGAGTCTGCCTCCAACCGGTTATGAACTACAGTCACCAGCTTGAGAGTCTGATGTTAATATTTATTCAGTTTACCAACAAGGATATATTTAATATAAATAACAGATTTAATGTATCGTTAATACTAATTCCATAGACATATTTATAACATAGTTATAAATGTTAATATTTATTCAGTTTGTCAACAAGGATATATTTAATATAAATAACAGATTTAATGTATCGTTAATACTAATTCCATAGTTATACATGTTAATATCGTTTACTTGTAAATATAGGTATCATAGGAAATAGATATCGTATGTTTATTCAAACAGAAGCGGATGTATATCAATTAAGTATATTAATTATCCCAAAATTTCACTTTGTAAAATTTTACAGTTTAAACCATTTATCATTTTATAATTTCAATATTGTTATATGAAGAATAGAAAAATACATAATCCAATATTATCTACATTTCGTCAATATGCTATTGAGGAAAATTCTGAACATAATAGTAATACAATATTAATATAAACACATGTTTATTTATTTATTTATTATCTGATGTTTATATTAGATTGTAGATACATTGCTGTATTATTGAATGTGTAAAAGGTCTTGTAATTTTATAAATTTGTGTCGAGTTTGTGATTTATAAATAAAGAAAATATGTTTAATTGAGTGGACATAATAAACGTATTTGACTACAGTGAATAAAATATATGTTTTAATAAAGTGTTAATTCCAGCTTCATGTAACAAGCAAAATTCCTTTCGTAACAGTTTGAATAACTTTGTCCATCGTCCATTAATATTTGATATTGTGTGCTTTAAAACAAGACATTCCTTGTAGCTGATCAACACAACGGTAACAATACACGCCCGGCAATTATTCCGCCAAAGCTTTCCGATAATCGAAATCTGAAAATCTCATGATTGCCGGCTAATAGATAACAGCTTCCGTGTGCAGATTTCACAGCCGATCCAAAAAGGTTAAATAGTCACTTTCTTAATGATTTGAAGCAAAAAACAAAACCAAAAAAACCTATTAATTTGTATATTGTGTGTGATAATGTTAGATGATTTTATAATATTGCCAGCTATTATACGGAAACAAGGAAAAAAACATGGTTTGTAATTTCACGGAAAGTCCATAAAGGTTAAATTGTCAATTTCTTAATTAATTGAAGCAAACAAAAAACAATTATTTGTATATTTTGTATGATAGTCTTAGATGATTCTATAATATTGTCAACTATCACAATGGTACAAGGAAAAAGTCATGGTTTGTAATTTCACGGCAACTCAACGGAGACTAAAATGAAACAAACAAACAAACAACAACATCTATTATTTGTAAATTTTGTATAATAATATTAAATGATTATGTAATATTCTCAACTATCATAGGGTACAAGGAATAAGACATGGTTTGTAATTTCACGGCAAGTCAATGGAGATTAAATCATATTGTCAGTTTCTTGATGAAAGAAATCAAGCTTAACGAATATTGCATTATAATATTATTAGAGGCGTCCATTGTACAGGTACATTACAAGGTATAAGGCGAAATTTGTAAATACACTGCAACTCAATAGAGTTTAAATTGTCGATTTCTTAATCAAATGAAGCAGACTGAAAAACTGTTATGTGTATATTTTATATGATAAAGTTAGAGTATTCTGCAATGTTGGCAGTTTTCACACAGATTCGTTATAAAATCAGAAGCATGGTTTTTTGATTTCAATCAAGACAATGAAAATTACAAGGCTCAATAACATCGTTAAGAATTGATTATTTGGCTTTTGTTGTTTATGGTTCCATTTCATTTCATACTAAATTAATTTTCTGATGTTTATTTATGTTATTGTCATTGTTTTATTGCATAAATTCATGTCACAAATGAACGATTCCGGTTGACAGTTATTCGGTTTGTCTTGTATTAAAACTATTTTAAACTTCTCCTTTAAGAAACTTGGTAAGATAGCTTAACATCAAATATTTATCTAGATATGACCGACGCCATGGTTGTAATACGATATTTATGTAGTTTGTTGGTGTTTTGTCGTCTTAATGTTTTACCGGATTTATTGTTTATTGTATGCCATTTTCTCCACTATATTTTGTGAATTAAAATCTGATTCGAGACAGCTCGTGGAATTTTTAATGTGATATAAAAAAAAGACGCCAACACTATTGAACTGCATATATTTAGATTAATTGGCCTACCGGTATTACATTATTGTATATTACATTCTGGGTGGGTTTTTTTTAGGGGGAAGGGGATGATACTTTTTTTTGATACTGCTATGTGTCATATACAACATGGTGGAAATGCACATATTTATTTAACGGCAACAGATCATATTGTGTGATCAGTGACTATTAGATGTCAAACATATTTGCGACACATGGTCAACAAATGATTTGCGATCAGCAAAGCAAGGTCTTGTAAAAAGTCCTTTCCTACAGATAACATATACCCAAGTCTATAATACACCAGTTGTAGACCATTGATTGGAACGGAAAATAACCCAGTTCAATGCGTTTACTGATATATATCATCGTATGCTTTTGTATGAGATGAATGAAAAATGTTAATGTGTTATCAGGATAATTAAGTGTGGTGTGTGACCGCTAAACATATGTTACTTTATCAGCACGAACTGATCACATATTGGATAACGGATTTCAGTATGTGGGTTTCAACACATTGTACCGGAAAATACGACAGCATTATACTGAAAAGATGATGCTTGAAATTATAATATAATATAGTACATATGATATTTTACTGTTAGACCATCATTCTTTCGCTTGAAATAATAATATAATTAGTACATATGATATTCTACTGTTACTCACACCATCATTCTTTCACTTGAAATAATAATCTGCGATGATCTGGGTTTGGTTATAAAGAAAACAAGTATCACGTATTAAATTTCAAGTTATTAAAAATGTATAGGCAATATGCGAATGCAAAAAAAGAAGAAAAAAAAAGAACAACCATTCATAAACAGTTAAACACTGCACGTTCCAAATTTTAAGATAACCAGGTTCAAAGTTGTTATATCACTAATTTTTTTAAAACGTCAATATTTTTTAATTTTAACGTAATATGCATTAAATTGAAATAATTTACTATGAAATAAATATATTAAAATTATTCTTTTCGATAAATCTGATTTAAAACGTTTTTATGCAAGCCGAATTAAATCAATATATTTACATAATTCTTGAATACGTGGATAAAGTGAAGTAAAATATCTCAAATTTAACTTTTTAACATTCATTAACTGTTAAATGTGACGGCGTGCTGTTTTATTAACATAATAAATTGGACGAATGTAAAGCACACCGTATCTATTTGCATATTTAATGTGTTCGCCCTTCTCTGTGCATGTCCCTGTTTTGACTTGTATCCTGTTCAGTATTTAGTAGCGGATCCAGGGGGTCAGAACCTTTTTCCGAGTGGAAGGACGTGAAAATTAATAATTTTTCCCCATTTCTACCCACTCATCACTTTTGGACCAGTCTCCCTCCATTTTCAGAAATCCTCATTTATACCTACCTTTCAGAAATCCTGCATCCGCGTCTGTTATTTCTGTCTAAATCAAAACTCTTTCTGATTGAAACATATTTTACTGCCTTTGAAGAAAAATATTGATTAGACACAAGTTTTCCCACTTACAGGGCCTTCTCCGTAACACATACCTCATAGACGACAGCGAAGTGTTACATTTATGCATTATAAAATATAAAAAAGTGAATATTTATGAAATAAAAAAAAATAAAAAAGAAAGAAAGAAAGAAAAAAGAGATGAAAAAACATGTTTTCTGTATTCCATAATTTGGCAGCAGGTTTGTTTAATTAACAAAACACACGGTATCACAATTAAATTTTAATAACGTGTATAAGAAAATTACTACAAAACTGTAGCCAACCTATGTTTACATTTTCTTGTCTTTCATAAATATATGACGCTAGAACTATAACTGTATACATTTTCTTGTCTTTCATAAATATATGATGCTAGAATTATAACTGTGTACATTTTCTAGTCTTACATAAGTATATGACGCTAGAACTATAACTGTATACATTTTCTTGTCTTTCATAAATATATGATGCTAGAATTATAACTGTGTA
>JAULBS010029698.1:0-10361 GCA_032355785.1 Symmetromphalus regularis
TGCATTTACGGACCTCGACAGATTTAGGGGGGTGCGTGCGCACCCGTCGCACCCCCACCCCCCTGCGTACGGGCCTGAAGTTTCGGTGTGATTATAGACATGATCTACATTACTAAAGTTGCCTTACTGTTGTAGCCGAAGGAGAATGGAGCCCAATCAGATGTCATCCCTTCACCCCTCGTATTATGTTTTCATTTATATATAAAACAATGAAATAAATTTGACCCACCTCTAATACAAAATCATGGCTATACCAATGAGATAAGATTGCACATTATTTAAAAACAAAAATAACGTGCTGGACCTAACGCTTACATAGGCTACTAGTTCAAGGCCATTTGGTCTAGGGCCGTACACTTCGGGTGTGAGGGCAGTTGCTCCCCTGAGAATCTCACTTTTTTCATTCCAGAAAATAGTATACACATCTTAGGCTGGGGCGTTGGAACGAAATTCGTATTGGGAGGGCTACTCCCGTTTCTAAACATCAGAATTTCCAGGTGAATAATTCAACAATGAATAAATAAACATATTTATGAGAATTATTGAGGGGGAGGACTGCACCCCCTCACGGCTCCAACGCCCCTGTTAGGGTTAATTTGAATAGTCACTATAGGTCTCCCAAATTAAAAATTGTCCAGGGGGAGCATACCCCGGATCCCTAAACTTCTAGAATGCTTCGCGTCCTCAGACAAGTTACAAATTTGTTTATAAAAAGTAGTCACCCCCCCCCAATTTTGATCAGGGTACGGCCCTTGTTGGTCTAAATAATGTTTATCTTTCTGAACTGCAAGACGACGTGTCCTATCAACAGTCGGTTCCAAGTCTTGTGAACCTGGACACAGAGTGAAGAGATCAGTAAGGGATACGGCTTTCTTCCAACATGTTGCTGCCTGTGCTTTGTCTGTCGATAGTGTCAGGTATGTACCCTGGTTTGTTTGTTTGAAGTTTTTATTACACTCGGGCGTTTTCGAATCGACTAACGAGCATAAAATGTTAATTAATTAAAATGTTTATACTCTACCTAATTCCTAAAATACACTACATTATTATATGCACTTCATGTGCATAGAATATACAAAATACTTTAATTACTGTATGTACATAGCATATACAAAATGATTTTACTGTATGCACACACACACACACACAAACAGAGAGACCAATATATCATATAATCCATTAAGTACATATTATTTGTACTTAGTACATACTACCTATATATATACTACACTACATGTAAATATTACATACTACGGCCTTGCATACGTCATAATCTATGTAGTTACAGTTTTATGATTTAATAATCTGTTTTAATAGTTTATTACTGAACTAGACACTGTTATATCTTAGGTGCGTTGTCACAGTTCTTTCCTCACAATTGCAACATAATGTGCGAAGCAGTATACAAACCCGTCTGTGGATCTAATGGAGTCACGTACAGTAAGTTATGCTATTTTATACTAAGTAAAATAATGACTAAATGCATGCTAGTTGTAAGTTGTATTGATAATCAGGACCGTATTTAGACAATGGGGTCCGGGGTACTTCAGGTTCAGGGGCCCCTCAACACAGAAATTAAATTATATGATAAATGAAAAAAATAACTAAAATGAATTAATAGAACTAATTTTATAATTATTACATTTTTTTCATAAAGGAAGTCCTTAGTCTGTGGGCCCTTCTGGCAGGTGGTGGGAGGGGCAGGGTCAATTGCCCCCTTATAAATCCAGCCCTGTTGGTCATGTATTCAGTAAATATAAATAGCTTATAACTAATAACTGTGAAAACAAACATATCTCTTTTTATCCATTCTGTTCACCCGATCCAGATTTCGTTCTGAAGGGTTACTAGTGGACAACATTCACACCACAGTGTATTGACTAATGTAATACATTTGCCAATGTTAACGACAAATGTTTTATCCTGTTCAAAGTAGTAAAGCTGTACAACGCTAGGATGGATTGACAAAATCATGAGGATCCGTGCTCATGAATCACTGTCAAAACTGAATATACCAATACCAGGGATTCATCAGTTGCAAAATCTTGTCAACAAAATGACAAAAGCAAAGTAACAAATGCCTATGATTTAAAATAAAAGGTTTAAAATAAGTTATATTTAATGTTGCGTTATATAGTGAAGGACATGCAAATAACTTCTGAATGTATTGTCACATTAGTTAATGATGTCTTATACTGTAAAGTAGATCAAAATAAATAATTTAAATGTTTATCATATTAGTTTATAATACGTTATTCTGTGAAGTAGCCTAGACCTAAATAAATAACTTGAATGTTTATCATATTAGTTTATAATACGTTATTCTGTGAAGCAGCCTAGACCTAAATAAATAACTTGAATGTTTATATTAGTTAATGATGCCTTATACTGTAAAGTAGATCAAAATAAATAATTTGAATGTTTATCACATTAGTTAACAATACGTTATATTGTGAAGTAGACCAAAATAAATAACTTTTGAATGTTTAGCATTAAACTTTTTGAAAGCTTTGATAATTGACTTTCACATGTATTAGAAATGATTAAATTCATTTATTAATATTCATAACATCGTACAATAAAGTCTACCTAGCCTGAATGTCTGGCGCTAAAAAAAATGTTATTAGTTGTTATTTGCAAATAACAGCTTTCTAGCGACAGTAATTCGGGCTACAGCCTACCTTGTTAAAACATTCTGTTGCATATGACTAATGAATCTATTTAGGTAACAGCTGTAAGCTAAGCGTCGCCAGTTGCAATGCCAGACTACATGGGAAGCACATCCACTTGGTACACATGGGTCGATGCGGGTTGGTAGTCCAGACATCGGGGTGTGACCAGATCTGTGACGAAGAGAGACAGCCTATCTGTGCTACTGACGGCAAAGTTTATTGTAAGTACATGCATAGTAGTACTGAATACTGTTACGATTACCAGTACAGGATTTCAACATGGTTCCACTAATCCATAATTCTTCTAATCCGTAACAATACACAGATTCATTAAATACATTACAGTTATTGTACAAAAAAATAAAATAAAAAATAAATAAATAATTTAAAAAATCAGATGATTCAGAGAGGGTCAGGTGAAAACTTTTGCTAGAATAGATTGATTTTGTTTAGAATGACCCAAATGTCTTAAAATGCTGTTGCCCGATGGTCCGACCCGTGGTCGATGGTGGTAAGTGCTCGATGCTTGACATGATTGTGTTCTTATTTTGAGATCTCTATCTTTTTTTTTTATAAAGCGTCTGTTCTTCTTTGGTAACAATTCCTTACAAAGAAGGCAACTCATTATTTTGCATTTTTGGTATTACCTTTGAAACTGACGTTTCTGATAACCGCTGTATTTCCGTTCGTTTTTTCCCCCTTTCTTCCATGATTCATTATTTACATCGATAAGGTGAAGGCAGATGCATTGAAAGCCGAATTGTGATTGGACGCTTCTCTTGATGCGAAGCATCCAATCAAAAAATATATATCCTGGGCCCGTGTTTTTATGAACTATATTTGTCAGGGGCCCACTCGAGTGACCCCTGACGTTGTGAGAATGATTCCATTCTTATTCATATCTGAACTTAAATATCCCCTACTTATTTTTACAGAGTATTATTATTATTTTGTGGTTTTATTTTAAATGTACTATTTTTAATATTTTTTCAGCGAACAAGTGCCGCTTTACCTTGGCCAAGTGTGCTCACGCAAAGAACCACACATCGCTTGGAATAATCCGGTATGGAGAAAACTGTCCAACCCCACGTGAGGTAAACTAACTAAATCATACGATTAATTTAGACAACATAACCATTATCGTGATCAAAAACTATATAAATGTCTCTCATGGCATTGCGCATATCATACATCTGAAATAATTCCCTGGACAGCAGTATTAATCTTGAACTGAATATAAACATAGAAAGAATTCACATGTGATAAATAAAATAAAAACAGGTGAACCTACTGATTTAAAATAAAGGTTGTGGCACAATATCAAGTAGTATTACCCTGACCATTCCCACACTACAATCTCATACAATAAAGAGTTTTAAAATTGAATAGCAAATCAAACACTGGACGATAACAAAACTATATTAGTTCATTATCCCTTGTGGTATAATATAAGAATAAACACATACTAATTTTGAAATGAATTAAATACACATTGTAGTATTGAAATGAATTCAAAGTTGATGAATATACACAGAACATGAGATCTACATGGAAATATGATTATATTTAGCATGGCCACCAGACTTCTACTAAACCAGCATGATTAAAATCACTAACACATTTGAAGACATCAAAGGCAAATATGATTATATTTAGCATGACCACCAGACTTCTACTAAACTAGCATGATTAAAATCAGTAACACATATGAAGACATCAAAGGCATATCGATCTGGGTCAAACTGAGAAAAATCATAATGAATGATATCACTTTATATTCTGAAAAAAAAAGCGCCTCTTCGTGCGCAGTTATAGATGGCAGTATCAGGTCAAATTATAGAAATTTGTTATCCTGATCATTTTGCCGTTGACGTCTTTCATCTATTTTATCTAGCCTCAACTACATTTCTTTTGTTTTCATTTTAATCTATTTTATCTAGCCTCAATGTGAGAAGTACAAAATAGATATTACAGACTTAGCCATTGAAGGACCTGTAGGTGCAAACGTCATGGTAAACTGTGCGGCTGCGCATAAATATGTGTGTGCATCCACTGGTGCGTCTTTCTCCAACGAATGTCAACTGTGTCATTACATCGACAGTCAGAACGCCCTATACGAATCTATGCAAAAACCAGGTATGGTATACATGTGCATGTACACACATGCATTTTAGCTTAAGTTCAACAAAATAAGTTCTTATTATGTTTGTTTTTGGTGAGTTTGTTATTTAAAAAAAAAATAGACATTTTAAAACTAATTCAGAACACCAGTTAATATTTTGTCTATACTCATATTTAAACATTTATGATTTCCAAAGTTACTTATGAAAATCATTGTTATTTCCAATTCATAAAATAAATAAAAGATGTATGAAGATTTTAGAAATGGAATATTGTTTTTGATTCCAAATATTTCAGTAAATGTAGTTTGTGATCAAGATTGTTTTCAGTTCTAATACTGAATTAATATCATAATATCTGCATGGATTTTAGATATAAATGAAATTAATATAATTTGTTTGCCATACAGCTCCTGAAATAACCATCATTTATGACGGGATCTGCCACATGAATAGTATTCATCCAAAATAACCACACATCACCATCCAACCAGCTTCGTCTGCTTCTGTAGAGAAAGGCATGTGGTCATACATACTGTTAATATTAAATGTTCAATGTATATTTCAGACATTAAATTAATATCCACAAATATAGTTTTGTTGCTGAAATTTGTTTATACCGATCTTGTACAGACCAGATTTGTTTTTAAAATGGGTCAGGTCATAAGTGTAACCCGTGCCCACATCCAGTTCGGTTTGGGCATGTCCCCCACCCCTCCTGTCCCTCCGGGTCCAATATCTTAAGACTAGTTATCACGAATGTATTGTTTATAAAATAAACTCGAGTAGACACAACAAGGTAAGTTTTAGTTATCAGGAATGTATTGTTTATAAAATAAACTCGAGTAGACACTACAGGGTAAGTTTTAGTTATCAGGAATGTATTGTTTATAAAATAAACTCGAGTAGACACAACAGGGTAAGTTTTAGTTATCAGGAATGTATTGTTTATAAAATAAACTTGAGTAGACACTACAGGGTAAGTTTTAGTTATCACGAATGTATTGTTTATAAAATAAACTCGAGTAGACACAACAAGGTAAGTTTTAGTTATCATGAATGTATTGTTTATAAAATAAACTCCTACTTGTTGAACTTCCAGTACATCTGGGATGTAGAACTGTAACATATTCTGGACTCCATTCTTCAACGTAACCACGGAGCTGGGACAACTTGTACATGATCCCTGCATCTTTAGCTTGACTATGCCATTCTCAAATCCCTATTAGTAGGCAAACATCAGCTTCAGTCAAACACTAATTGTTTTGTCAAAATGTTTTTGAATGAAATCAAAAGTTACAACTATGGTTAGTGCAAAATCTATTAATTATATTATTAATGGCAAGATTTTCTTGTTTTAGTTTATTCGAGTCATCAAACCACAGGTCTGGAAATTCAGACATTTACAACGGCTGCTACTAAATCTTTATGCTATGCCACAGCGACGGCAATTTCTTGAAAATATGTATACTTAAATAATTTCTTGAATAGCAGTACAATGCAGCCGTAAACCAATTATATAGAAGCTATTACAGTGGCACTGCCGACTACCATCGCAATTCTGTTACAACATTTGTTGAAAAATAATTTTGTTTGCTACAGAAAATTATTTCCGCTTTTTATTTTGGATTACAGGTGGTAATTTATCCTACTTTCACTGTATGTGCAATATGCTATCTTATGTGTAACCAAGTATTAACTTTATACAGATGGATGGACATACAGACACAAAGATGGAATACATAATCAGTGCATGCCCTCTTGCAGAGCCCAATAAATGTTATATGTTTATACCTCTCTAATTAGACAAACAAATTCAAAGTAAATTGACTGAAAAATATACAAAAAGACATACTACATAAATTGAGCAAACTGGTGGAAAACGTTGAAGAACAAACCATGAAAACAATATCTCCACCATCTTCTTGTACCGTTGGTCGGATTCTTGTATCAAGCAACTCTTTAATCATCACAACAGTGTCATCGTCTTCAGGTTGTACAGCTAAAACAAACAACAAACCACTACACACTTCAAGTAACAGTCTTCTAGATCAACTTTTAAATTATGTCATCAGTATTTAAAATATCTGAATTGTCAGAATAATACTTTGTTAAATATATATATTGTTTCACAATCAATAAGAGTACATATTTTAAATTTGTATTTAATCAAAATGATTTTTGTCAAAAATTATTTACGTACCTAACTGCTAAGTTACATAAAAGATACGAACTTGTATCTGATGATGGCTGTTCGTCAGTGAGAACAGGCAGACCACTGGCAAAGAAATCCATGATGGTGGCATAAATATCTGGTTTCAAGATGGCCCAATCAACATCTTCATCCAGCTGTAAGTACAGACGCCGATGATACGTGGTAAACAAGATGTAACAGTAAGGAAAAGACAATACAGGGGTGGATGATGAAATTAAGTACAGACGCCAATGATATGTGGTAAACAAGATGTAACAGTAAGGAAGAGACAATACAGAGGTGGATGATGAAATTAAGTACAGACGCTGATGATATGTGGTAAACAAGATGTAACAGTAAGGAAAAGACAATACAGGGGTGGATGATGAAATTAAGTACAGACGCCGATGATACGTGGTAAACAAGATGTAACAGTAAGGAAGAGACAATACAGGGGTGGATGATGAAATTAAGTACAGACACCGATGATACGTGGTAAACATGATGTAATAGTAAAGAAGAGACAATACAGGGGTGGATGATGAAATTAAGTACAGATGCCGATGATACGTGGTAAACAAGATGTAACAGTAAGGAAGAGACAATACAGGGGTGGAGGTTGAAATTACGTACAGACGCCGATGATACGTGATAAACAAGATGTAATAGTAAGGAAGAGACAATACAGGGGTGGATGATGAAATTATGGAAGGGATGTCTAATGAAAGTTTTAATATTTGGGTTGGGGTGAAGATTTCAAATTTACTAATGACCACATTTTAATGAGAGAAAAAAATGGTGGCCAAAGGGGGTCCAGAGCACAGGGTTTCACCAGTAAGGCACGCGATTGCGCCCGTAGATTTCGACCAAGAAGCGTGAATAATCGCACTCCAAAAATACCAACGAGTTCAGTAATTCTTGTTTTTTGCGAAAATATCCGAATATAATTAGAATCGATCACCTAAACAAATTTAACATTTTAAATTATCACAAATATTATAAATGAATCGACCCAAAATATGTAATAAATTTTCAACTCGTATAATTGTCAGAGGATATGAGCAAAAAAATATATTTAAAAAACATCTGGGGTTTTTCCCATTAAATCGACTGATTTAGAACTGATACACATTGCTAATTATTGACTCTGGCCAAATGTATCTACGATTCTGAATCAATTGAATCATTCAGTTGATTTTAAGGAAAAAGCTCCCCATCACTTCTGTAGGGGTGTGATTATGGAGAGTGAAAAAGGTCCCCTGAACCTTATTTGGGGAGTGATTTATAGCTCTCCTTCACTTTTCAAATGTGAAACCCTGTTAAAGTAATATGAGCAATTACAATTTAGACAAACTATCATTTCATCATTAAAATACAATAAACAGATGACAATGAACAGAAACTGACATTACTATTGATTTAATATTTCAAATATGTACAACTGATAATATTTCTGACAAACCAGTGTCCAAACGTGAGTTATTTAAATTTAACATGACATCACTTTAAATGACATTTTCTGTGAATTATGTAATTCCACCTCAGTATCCATTTCACAAACATGATCTAAAATATTCAGGGAATATTTTGTTTTAAAAGTTTTGATTAGCAACCATTGTTAATCAATGTAAATGAGTTAATAATTGCTTTGTTTGTATAGGGTGCCAAATGAAAAACAATTATTTAATCTACTTTAACCCCTTTTTCTGCACATTTAATTTATATATGTGTTTATATAATAAATAAAAAATAAGTACCAAATATTTATTAAATAAATAAATTATTTATTAAATCTCTGCAATATATATTAAATATTTCCAACATAGATAAATGTCATTTAGGTAAATCACATATATTATATCGTATTTAACTAAATCATATATATTATATAGCATTTAGCTAAATGGTATTTATTAAAAAAAAAATGTATTAAAGCTCTGCAATATTTATTAAATATTTGTAACATATATTAAATATCTTCAACATATATTAAATATCTTTAACATATATTAAATGACATTTAGCTAAATCATATATATTATATCGTATTTAACTAAATCATATATATTATATCCCATTTAGCTAATCGTATTTAGCCCCTCTCGAGTATAATCATATTATCTGTGCAGAGCCGCCACGGTCTAAGCACACCACTGTGGGGCTGAACTTTACGGAGCTTATCTATACATGAGCGGGGCTAAATACGACATGTGTATATTTAATTTGTTTCAGTTTTGTTTACCATAATCATCATTGTTATTTCATTTAGTTTTTTTTTATTGTATATAGGCCTATATCTTACCACTGATTTGTGTTATGTATATGTGTGAATATTTAAAAAAAAATGAAAATGACTACAGTATGACCTCCAAAAGCAGAATTTAGTTTTGTTCAATGAAGTCGTTTTAACAAATATACGTGCATTCATAAGATTAACACAAGGTATTGCATTAATTTCAATTCGTGAAATGGGGAACAAATATCTAACATTAAACTGTAGAAAAGTTTTCTAGCGTTCATGAATATTATTATGTCAGAATGGCATGGCATTTCTTAAATAATCGACATAATAAATAACACGCAATTATAAATAATGCTATAGCCTCAAGTAAATCACGAACAAACGTAATAACATATTGGCATCTGTAATTTTCTGCTGAATTAATAATCTTACATTTCCGGTTGTTTGCATCGCATCCGTCCACAAACAAGTTACTATTGGCTGATTTTTGTTAGAAAATATTTCGACCCGATTAGATCCAAAGTAGAAAAAAAATATGGTAAGATATCTTTTACAGAAATCTGTATTAGTATGAGATACTGATCGGAAAACATTCAAACGTGTATTAAAATGAAAGAGTTTATATCATTATCATTATGATTATGATGATTATCTTGACTTGATTATGATCATAAAATTAAAAAATAAAACTTAAAATATCATAATACTTTTGTTTTGATTGCTGATTTGTGTTAGAGTCAAATACACAATAACAAAAAAGAAACCCCTCTCTAAAAAATAAAATAATACTGGGGAAAGATTTCAGACCGTTCCAGCGTAATTTTTAAAACAATCTAAACCAAGGGCGAAAATCCATTCCTGAAAGTGGGGGGTACGGAACATACCCTTGTCCAAAAAGTAGGGGGTCAGACCATACCGCTGCCCCTGCCCCCCCCCCCCTCCTCCTCGCACACACACATTATAGACCACTTATGTACTTCGGTATATTTGTGCTGACATGGTTAAGTGTTGCATTGATACTATAAAAGATAAATGCTGGTAAAGATTATTATTTAGGCATTTTAATTTCACTTAAATTTTCAGTTTTTCTAAGCAAGAAGTGTTGGGAGATAATTATATAGGCATTTCCCCCC
>JAULBS010029709.1:0-10361 GCA_032355785.1 Symmetromphalus regularis
CCCCACCCACACCACATATTCCTTGCCTTAAGAAGAAAGCACCCAACTAATCTTATATATATATATATATATATAATATATATATATATTTATGTGTGTGTCAAATTTTACCAAGACTTTTTTGTATCTAAGGCAATAATTGTCGAACCCCCTCCCCTCACACCATTTTTTGACCCTTATATATATGTATGTGTGTTTATATATGTTATGTGTGTGTACATACATACGTACACACACACGTCACTTTGTTTACTTGCAGGACCGTGTTTTGAATCTGTTGGTTGGAGCTTTCACATCTATTGTTGTGCTTGTGAGTACATGTATATTGCCAGTCTTGAGTAGTTTAGTCCTTCAACAAATGTACGACCCCCACTGAAACTTTTAAATATCTGAACAGTTTGATCATTTACATTGTTTACTGATATGTAGTACCATCCTTTTAATTTGGGAGTAAAAATTCCCAATCTGGCTTTATTTAAAGATAAAACATAATTGTTCAATGGTCTTTTCACGGCTGAGTTGAAGTATTTTGAAAAACGTGACCACATCCATCCAGATAGTTGAGACATGTCATCCCCATCCGACATATTTCTTGTCATAAGAGGAAGGCACCCAACCAATCCATGGCACTGGTTGTAAAGAAAGAGAAAAGAAGAAAAACGTTGTGGTATGGAATTAAGAGAATTATAAGAAAGTAATTTGAAATAAAATTTTTGGAGGTAATTATATTTTGGAATGGTTTTATGAAATAAAACGTATGTTGGAGAATTTAAATATTGAAGCCCAGCCTTATCTCCAGGACCCTTATCACAGTTGGGGCAACCCAGACTCGTCACTTTAACTGAGAGATGCATTTTCATTGGTCTGTTGATGACAAATGTTTTTTTGTTTCTCATGTTGCAGGTTACTCTGATCAGTGCACTTGCATTTGATTGGCCGCCGAATGGAGTGAATGTCTTCTTTGCCTGTGTAATTGTCTTCATCTGTGCATCTCATCTATTTCTGGTATGTTTTTAGTGATATACATAGGGCTCATTTAAAAAATATATTTTCAGTGAAGCACCACACATATATTTTCTTCAGTCCTTCAAAGGCATGCTTTGATGAAACAACTCTTATCAAAAATGATGATGTATGAATAACCTCTATTCATTCAAATAGGTTATTTATTGCACATGCATAATTATTCTATACTGGCTATTACAATATGAATATATACATATAAAATAAATATATCGGTATGTTTTTACAGTTACTTTTTCATAATGCATCATCGTGTAATTAAAACAAAATAGTTACAGCATATGTAAAGGAAGTTTTGTCAGTTTATAAAATATAGATTTTTTAATGAGTGTATAAATAGCTTATCCTGGAAACATCTGCTGCCATTCAATATTCAGTAACAATTGTACAAACAGGTTCTAAGCTGTTATTACAAGTTCATTCAAATATTATATGGTTGTGAACCACATTTTACCATAAGCTGTCACACAACAAAAATAATACTGTACATTTGACAGTGTGCTGTTTAAACAGTGGTTATAATACACTTAACTGACCAAGGGTTAAATCTAGAAATTTATACAGATGGGGGAGGGCTCATGCATACCTGTCAACATTTGAAAATTCTCATGGGGGGGCGACTGCGTGAAATAAATGTTCATGCCATTCGCGCTTGCCTTCAACAATATGTAACAAAAGTTTATCAGTACCAAAATTTTATTGCACCATGAAAAAAAAAAAATAACCACCTGTTGACGCTTGCGGTGATAAAAGTGATCAGCTGGTAATGGCGTCATTTAAATTTAACACCTAGTGTAGGTATTTTCGCACGTTCACGGTAATAGTCCCCGCACATTTGGCCTGTAATATGCCCCGCAAGGAATGTAGCCTGAAGGCGATATATTGATTTTTAAACTGGCAGGATATAGAGGTAGATTTTCTTTTAAAGTGGGAGATTGGACTTAAATTGAATACCCGGTCAGGTGAGGCACTTAAAATCAGAATACTCCCTCCCATAGTGGGAGACTTGACAGGTATGCTCATGGGTGCAATAAAATGGGTTAATCTAAAAAAAAATAATGTATTGAAAACTGTTATTTCAGATATCAAGGGAAACAATTTTTCAGTTCTGTGCTTTTCAATCATGGGAACCCATCAGAAACTATTTTTTGGTAATCCAAAATAATGCAGCAGTGATATGAAAATTATGGGAAACGAAATTTCGGTTTTGTGATTTTGACGACACACTACCAACACACTACTGGTAACGATCATTACCATGAAATCCTATAGCTTGTTATTTTCCAGCAAAATTAGCAGAACAACCCTTCCCTCTAAATCCATGCCCATAACCTACACATCAACACGTAGTACTTACTCTTATTAAATTGTAAAATTAATGGGGGTTTTGTTTCTTTTTTTCAGATTTATTGGTATCGTCAAGGCGATCTAGAACCAAGGTTTAGGTCAATGATTTTCTACAACGCTTTTACCATTATTCTTCTTTGTGTTTGTGGAAATCTGTACATTCACGGGCTTGGTTGTCCAAAGACGTAGAGCAGTTTATCTGTTTAGGTGGAAGTCTGTACATTCACAGGCCTTGATCGTCCGAAGACATAGAGAGATTATCGACAGTTCAAGGAATTGGCCCCTAGACCTGTAGACATTATTTCTACTGTCGATTTATAACCAGACCATTCCTCTGAAAACTGATCTGGCAGTCTCATCATTTCATGGCTTACAAATAAAAAGAGCCAAACTCAAATAGGTTTGTTATCCCTGTCACAAGAATTTAGGCAGTTGGAACAAAGACTAATAGTTCATTAATCTCAGGCCATATTCTACGGCACATGAGGGTGTGTACAATACAATGGTAGGAAAGCATTTTGTTGGAATATTTTTCTGGATAGAATCAAATGAGCAACATTTTTCGATCTTAAGCAGGGTTCACCAAATCAACTAGCCGTCAGTCTTGGCTAGTGGAATTTTTGGACTGGGCTAATGGAAAATACCCAGTTTTATCATCAAGTGCATAGGCAACTATGGAATGGCTGTGAAATATTTGACAGACACTAAAGATTAATTTATTGAATTGTGTGAGTAAATACATGTATTATCCTGGATTAGTGAAATGTTATTAATAGTCTTGAATCCTGTTACAGTATACGTTACTCTTTTTGATTAGCAGCAAGGTGTCTTTTATATGAACCTTCCCAGAGACTGGATACACACCACACCGTTACCCATCCTGGACCACTGGCTGGAACAAGAAATAGTTCATTGGGTCCACAGCAATTGGTGAACATATTGGGCAGTTTCCACTGTTGCTATATTAGTGATGATTGTGGAGATCTGTTCCAGTGGTTTTGTGGAATTTTCACGTTGTTTTTTCTCATAATCGCATTACTTTAAATTTATAGATGGTTTGTGGCAATGGCTCATCAGGGTATTCAAAGAATAAAAAAAACATACCAAAAAAAACTGAAAAAAATATTTCTAATTTTTTTGAAAAAGGAATCTGATGGGTTTGGTAGTGAAGAAAAAAGATAAACATATTTTGATAAAGCTTTGCTTTTAATTATAAGTTTTTCCTAATGTTGATATAGAACGTTTTGACCATTGCTCGAGCAATTGTTTAACTTCATTTAATTTTGCATTATAATTTATTTGAAGAAAATCGTACACCAAGAACTGTAAATTCAATAGTCCATTTTAATTTATATTTTGGACACATTTTTCTATGATCGTTTCAATGTTAGAGGTAATTCAATAAAAATTTAAAGGATCAGTATACATTGGCCATGACATCTTCTTCTCAAGTGTAGTTTGTATGAATAGGAAAACACTGGTAACTGTGAAGAACCTCTTTATATTGTTATGCTGTTTACCGTTTATTTGCATTACCAAGCATATACTAGTATTTATAAAAACATTAACAGTATGTTACTACACAATCTAAAACATACTTCAGATACATGACATGTATGACCCCCCAATAGCAGATGTTTATTTTTATGCTGGGGGGGGGGTCGTTAAATATTTGCATATGATGTTACTTGCTACATTTTGTCTCTTGTATTGTTATGTTATTTGTCACACCCATAAACTACATGTGAAGTCACTTGCTAACATTCTGTCTCAGTTTATTCTTTATTCCCAAAAAATATCAATCCATCAAAAATACCAAATTGTTAAGATTTACGCATGTTCAAGTTGAGTTTGTTGTATCATTAAGTATACTTCATTAGCAGGGGTCCCAGTGAGGAAAATTCCTCAGAACTAAGGGGTCTAGTGGCATGCATTCTCTGAAATTTTTTGAAATCTTGGATTAAAATGATGCAATCTGGCACATACTTTTGGTCTTTAAATTCACACCGCTTTGTAGGTTCATATAGCACATTAACTTCCAAATCTCATCTGTTTCTGTTGTCTGCTAGAGTGCCAGTGGAAATCCAGTTTTCTCTGAAATCATCTGTTTTGCTGAGAAATGGGACCTCTGATTAGGGAACACATTATATTTTAACAGACTGGATCCGTTGACATGCATTTTGGTAGAAAATGGAATATAATTATTTTTTTTGAATTCTACCTTATCGAAGGCCATATTATGTTCTGTCCTGTCTGTGGGAAAGAACATGAAAGATCCCGTGCTGCTAATTGGAAAGAGTAGCTACGTAGTGTGGCAGTACCAGGTTTCCTCTAAAGACCATGAGTGGCACAATACCATACGTCCGACACCTAACAGCTGCTGAATAAACAATGTGCTGAGATGTCGTTAACAATCCTTTCTTTACAGTATGATACCATCATTACCTCACTGTCACTGATAACATTAAACAATACTTACCTTGTAAATGCCCCGGTCACACTGTCAAGGATCGTCTGGCAGGATCCACGACGGATGAAAAACCCACGGATGACCCTGGATAGTGGTCTATCCAACAATCCCCTAGGGATGCACTACGGTTTAACTAGTTTTCATACAGGTACACAACACACTACTGTTTATAAGGGATTTGCCATAATTCAGTACGGTCATACTACGTTCTATTATGGGTAGTTAGCTCTTGTTAGGGATAAGCAAGATTTCTCAAGGATTACTACGATTTACTACTTTCTACTATAGCATAGTATGGCTTATTACGATTGACTATGGTTTATTACGGAATTAATACGTTCTACTATAGCATAGTATGGCTTATTACGATCGACCATGGTTTATTACGGATAAGAACAAATTAATACGTTCTACTATAGCATAGTATGGCTTATTACAATTGACTATGGTTTAGAACAAATTACTACATTCTACTATAGCATAGTATGGCTTATTACGATTGACTATGGTTTATTACGGATTAGAAAAAATTAATACGTTCTACTATAGCATAGTATGGCTTATTACAATTGACTATGGTTTATTACGGATTAGAACAAATTAATACGTTCTTCTATAGCATAGTATGGCTTATTACGATTGACTATGGTTTATTACGGATTAGAACAAATTAATACGTTCTACTATAGCATAGTATGGCTTATTACAATTGACTGGTTTAGAACAAATTACTACATTCTACTATAGCATAGTATGGCTTATTACAATTGACTATGGATTAGAACAAATTACTACATTCTACTATAGCATAGTATGGCTTATTACGATTGACCATGGTTTATTACAGATTAGAACAAAATAATACGTTCTACTACAGATCAGTAAGGATGTACTATGGTTGTCAGACCCGTGATGAATTTTGGAACATGTTCAAACATTTTCACAGATGTACAAGTACTACAGTAACTTGGATTGATCAGGGATGTAATACGGACCACTACAGATTGCCATGAATGATGCCGGATCGTATCCATGGCTAATCCGGCGTCCTGATCCATGACAGTGTGTACAGGGCATTACTAAAGAATGTATATTTAACAACTTGGTCATTTATGTTTTATATATTTTCTGTTTGGATAGGAATGATAAATGTTCTCATTTGATTAATTTTAACTTTGAGACGTCTTCATTGTAGTTTTAAAACATTTTAGAAAGTTTGCAAAGCAGCAGAGGAACAGGTAAAAATTTAGACTTCCAAGACTAAATATTTTATTTGCTCATTACCAGTATCAAATATTGCTGCTTTTTTTATGTGAATAAATGTTTCTATGTTTAAGTTATGAGGTGTTTTTGGTGCTCATGGTTCAGTATTAATGGAGAACAATATGTACTGTGTTGTAATTTGTGTCTTCAAAGTGATTTATGAAGTGATTAAAGAGTGGGGAAAATCTACAATAATTTGTAGTCTCTACAATGTGCAATTTTGCCAAAAGATGTAATAACGTTTTTAAAATTTGACATCCCTTTGATTTGCCTTGGCTAAATTTAATTAACTAATTAATGAAGTGAAAGATAAAGTTGTTATTTTCAGAATCAAAATCTACGGTCCTATTAACATGAAAAATGATTTTATGTCAATTCATAAAATTTTGAATATTCGTCCATTTGTCAGTGTCGAATAATTGTGATGTGCACTTTCTGCTGTTCTTGTTGAACCATTGGATGGTTTGACACATTTGAACAATTATTATTTAATCATTCAGTTCCCTCCATTTCAGAATATTTCCTGAAAATTAAAAGTGACAAGTATTTGTACACTGGCCTTTTGTCATTTCGTTTTAGCCAACTAAATGCGAATAATGGCAAAACAGCTTTTCTTATTTAAGTATCTGAATCCTAACATACCAGTACAATTGAATTTTATTCAATATAGCTACTTCGTCATGAAATTAATGCTGTGAAAGGTTTCTAATAAAATACTTGTTTTTATTAATCAGTCTAGCTTTATTAAAATGAATTACGGTCATGGGCAGTATTAAAATATATCAATTATTGTTTTCAGTCATCTCATTTTTCACATTGCTTATTCGCATTAATTTCATATCAACAATATTTAATTATTGTAGGTATTTGTGAAGTTTATTTGTGCAATTAACTGTTGCAAAAATGTTTGTTTTCTCCAATATGTTAAATCAGCTGTCGGTATTCGATATTTGTTCATTAAAAGAGATTAATACAGTTTTTTGTATTTCTTTTATTTTTTTAAACTTTTTGTTTTAAGTTTGTTGTAAAATATGGCCTGGGTTAAGTGTATGACTTATGATTAGAGATGTGACCATTTTAATACAAATGCCAGTTTTCTTTTGACACTTCATCCTCGATTCAGTTCAAAATTGGATCTATGCTGTATCACTTCATCCTTGATTCAGTTCAAAATTGGACCTATGTTGTATCACATCTCATCCTTTGTTCATTTCAAAACTGGACCTATGCTGCATCGCACCTCATCCTTTGTTCATTTCAAAATTGGACCTATGCTGCATCACACGTCATCCTTTGTTCAGTTCAAAATTGGACCTATGCTGCATCACGTCATCCTTTGTTCAGTTCAAAATTGGACCTATACTGCATCACACCTCATCCTTTGTTCAGTTCAAAATTGGACCTATGCAGTATCACACCTCATCCTTTGTTCAGTTCAAAATTGGACCTATGCTGTATCACACTTCATCCTTTGTTCAGTTCAAAATTGGACCTAATACTGTATCAACCTGAGCAATTTTATTTAGAAACCATCAATTTCTATTGCTGCATCTTAACCATGTGCATAAATTAATCTTTCATGGCAAACGTGTCCAGATAAGATGCAGTGATTGAAATCAAAGGTTTCTAAAATATTCACTCACTTTGCTTACATGCAGTTAGGGTTTACCTTTAGAGACCAACAGAAAAAATAAACACTTTAGTAACTGAAACAAGTAACATTTTTATTTGTGTATTTTTTTAAAAAATACATCAAACCAAGCAACCAATATGTACAATGGAAAACAAATCCTCACACAAGTTAGCTGTACACAACAAAAGTTAACTACATGACCGCTATCACATTCCAATATTTTAAGAGGTCATTTACAACGGAGTAGTGTTTTAACATGTTCAATTCACATTTTGGATAAATAATATTACATATATGACATACTCAGGCATTGTACTTTTCTGCGAAATACTTGGAATTCCACAAAAAGTGGAGAGAAAAAAATAACAATAATTATTATAATTATAATAATAATTAAAAAAATAAAAATGCTTGCTTTTACGTTCTCTATGTCTGAATGCGTGTGGTGTCAGTTCATCCGCCTTGTGTTCAGTATAGCTAGCATAGCAATGTCACTGGTTCCAAACGGTTTCATTGGGCTTTAAAATGAAGCACAATACCTAGTCTAGTTAGCAATTTTGTCCTGTATGCATCAACGGCTAAGAGAGAGGAAGAGTGTAGTAGCTTCCGCAGATGTGCAGTCATCTGTGCATGGCGCATGGTCGTGTAAAACCTATTCTACATGTCATTTTTTATATCAGTACCATGCCTGGTACTGTTCCTCACTGGACCAGTATAACTGTTACAGTATTTGTATAAAAGAAATAAGAAACCATCAGGTGTTGAGAAATTAGAGATTGAACAGATGCTGAGAAACAGATAAATTAGCTAATTCAGTGGGACAGCTAGCTATAAACTAGCATGTGAGTAGAAATGTGGGACATATTTACAAAACTTGTTTTTTCTCCGGCACGTTTATCTGCGCACATATACTTCAACATCTGGGTTTTAAGAAAAACACTCTTCATAAACTGGACCCGTTTTGAGTACCGAAAGTTGTCTGATATTGCACATCACTTGAGCAAATAGCTCTTCAGTTTTTCTCCATCTCGCCGTCAGATACAGAACACATTAAATCTGCCCCTTCTGAAGTAAGAATTGGATCTGAAAAACAAGTCAATAAATTCATAAAATGAATTTCTGACATGAAACATTGTATTATGCAGGGTGCGAAATCATCTATCTTATGTCAGACATATGGTCTTTAGAGGAAACCTGTTACCACTACATAGGCTAATCTTTCCAATTACCAGCAAGGGATCTTTTATATGTGATTTCCCACAGACAGGACAGCACATACTACAACTTTTGCTAAACCCATTGACGACCACTGCTTGGTTCAAGTGGCGTACACCTACCCATTGAGCCTTGCGGAGTACTCACTCTGCAGTTGAGCAGTGTTGGAAATTCATTGAGAATTGTGGTGGTCACCAGGGCTCCGAACTTTGAAAAGTTGGTGGACCATCCTTTTTTTTTCAAATTTTGTCTCATTCTCACGAAAGGGTGCCAAACGGTTTCCATCACCAAAGACAATACAACACATAAATAAATGATATTGCTTTGTTCACAGTGGTAAGAGATGACCTTTGGTAGCATTTTAAGCAGCCGTTTAGCTTCGTAGAAGGCATAAGTAACAAGTAGCTAATGACCAAATATGACAAGTGTCAAAATGTGTGTGTCGCCAGATGAAATTTTCAAATGTAAAGGCTGATACTTGAGACAAATTCATCACAAAAGTGAAGAAAAAAGAGCAAGTTTTAGTGATCGGGATATCAATTTTATGAAATAGCATTTATTTCCTTATTTCTATAGACAACGGTCGATTATGACTAGAATGTCAGCATGTCGCCAAATTTCTAAAATTTACAAGTCCAAATTTAAAATGCCACTTTAAAATTAAACAGCTAATAACAAACTAATTAATGTCTAAAATAAGCAGTAGCTACATAAAGCATTACCATTAGGAAATGACATAATGTTTAAATATACAATATACTGTGGTCAATTTCCAATTTTGAAAACGTTAATTTAAAATCTAATTTACAGGCATACCTGTTTTAGAAGATATCATCGCCTATAGTTTAACATTATCACCATAAAAATTCACGATGAACCCCGACATGCTACAGTCGGAAACTATTTTATGGACGAACTTTAAAGTTCAATTACATGCAGAAAATGATACATTCACACCTGTTTAATTTACGAGACTTAAAATTCATAATAATTTTGCTATAGACAGTTGCATACATATATGAATAATATCTCACTGTAATAATTTCGGGATATGGTAGCCTATATTTTACACTATGAGATACTTAGACTCTAATACCCTGAATACACATTCTGTTGACAAATGTTAATGCTTTCGGGTATTCTACCAAGGTAAGAAGTGTATGCATCATCATTTTATTCATTAGCTTACTATATGTGTTATCCGCATAGATGGCCTGAAGTCTGTGAATGAAGCTACTTTGCACATGCACGTAGCGACAACTTCCACGTACAAATGGACAGAATTTGTTTGTGTTTAACCGCTTGACAAAATCAAGACAGACAAGACAGACATACATATATTTTATTAATCAATGAATAAACGATGTGAATCATTTCCCCACACGGATAAATAGCGTGTCATTGGAAGGT
>JAULBS010029720.1:0-10360 GCA_032355785.1 Symmetromphalus regularis
ACAACAAACAAAACAGACCTATGTCTCCTTAATAAGTAGTTCCGTTATTAGTTCGCCGGAAAGGCGTATGTAGAAATTGTCTAGACCTACGGGTCGGACAGATTTATCTAGCCCTAGGGTCAGACAGAATTTTCTAGCACCGTGCAAAAGCTGGATAACCCTGTCCAGTGGGCAAGAAAAGTATTTATTTCTATTACTGAAAGCTATTTGTTTAATTGTAGGTGGTTGTGTTATTGCCACGTTCCTGCTTTCTGTGACAGCCTGCCGAGATACGAGACCACATTAATATTTGGACGGACGTTGTTGCGCTCAGTATTTCAAACTATGAGACGACAGCTACTTGACAAATTCCGAGCTGAGAAGGAAAAGATGCCACCAGACAAAAGAACTCTTGTTCTGACACATTTTCCCAGGTTTTTCTTTCTGAATTTACTCATATAAACGTAATCAGTGATTTAAGATAGCTCAAGGCCTGGAAGTATGACAGGATTTAGTTACATGAATGCCAGTACGTATTGAAAGATGAGTTTTTTATTTTTATTATGAAGTTTATGATAATTATCATGAAGGGTATTTTTTTGGTTTTTTAATAAAACAATATAGGTCATTAGGTTCATTAGCAAAGGAAGTGTTTCTTTTTAGTTTAGGGGCGGCATCTAACAAGAGTCGATAGAGCTTTCAGCCGGGGGTGTTTCTGTCATAAGACCAGACCCTCTTGGTGAACTTGGATAGTGTTTGTTCCTATCCCCTCCCACTTCCAGTGTTGCATTTTAGATAGTTACCTAGTATAAGTAAGTGTTTGTTTCTATCTCCTCCCACTTCCAATGCAAGTGTTACATTTTAGATAGATACCTAGTATAAGTAAGACCAGACCCTCTTGGTGAACTTGGATAGTGTTTGTTCCTATCTCATCCCACTTCCAGTGTTACATTTTAGATAGATACCTAGTATAAGTAAGTGTTTGTTCCTATCCCCTCCCACTTCCAATGCCAGTGTTGCATTTTAGATAGATACCTAGTATAAGTAAGTGTTTGTTTCTATCTCCTCCCACTTCCAATGTTACATTTTAGATAGATACCTAGTATAAGTAAGTGTTTGTTCCTATCCCCTCCCACTTCCAGTGTTACATTTTAGATAGATACCTAGTATAAGTAAGCTTCCAGTAAATTATTCATTTTTCCATCCTCAGTGGTTTACTTAAACAAATGCATTGTTCTTGTTGTGTTTAGAAAGGACACTAATCTAAATTTAGTTTTTTACTTGGCCTTATTGTAGATTTTTATCCATGCTGGAAGAGGAAGTTTATGGAACCAGCTCTCCAATTTGGGACCCAGAGTTTTCTCAAAACCCAGCCAATGTTCCAATGTCACCCACTCAAGGTTTTCTTATAAATACATCTTTCTACTGTACATTTTAAATAATAATTTATCATAACATTTATAGCAAGTTTTTTTATTTAAAAATTTGTCTGCTTCTAGAATTTCTGGAGGTTTATGTTACTTTTGTCTAATACAAATTGTTTTTTGTTTGGGTTTAAAGGTAGTTGAAAAAGCACTGAGATTCTACAAATTGAATGTTAATATTTAATCTTAGTTGTGAGTTTAATGTTGTTGGTAAAGGTGTGTAGTAAAGATGGAAATTTGTGCTAATCAAGAAATTATCACATGCAAAGAGTAGAAGGCTGTCACAGTGTTAATTATTGATCTATAGGAGAGGATTATTTAAACTATAACATTTGCAACTGTCTTCATTAATTTAAGACTAGTTAAATACAGGGGCTCAAGGACAGTATTTTCATAACACCAAGCGCAAACATCTTCAGATATGTCATTTTGAACAAAAACAAATTAACATTGAAAATTTTCACAATGGTTACAAACTAGGACGTTCAATGTTTGTTACGGCAGTTTTGATTGGTTAATGGCTTAATAATGTGCTTCCAGTGGTGGTTCTTTGGGTTAGGAGCAATATAAAATGCAACTAGTAGCCTAAGGTGGACCTGGATCCCCAGCCTGATCTGTTACTTTTACAATTTAATCTGCTACTCCAAAACTAAATTAAAACCCTGCATCTTACATTTAATAATCTCTTATATGTCTTTTATTACAAGCTAAATAAATAAAGTTTAGTAGTCTAACTTTAAACAAAATAATTTTGATTGTTTCTGTTGCATTGAGATTTTCAATTAAAATGCTCTAAACATACATATTTTACTTGTTGTATTCAGTTAATTTGTTTTTTTGTTGTTATAATAATTACGTGATTTGTACATAAAACAAAGGGAAACAGACAGAAGTTAACATTTGTAAAAGGCATGTTAAATTATTAAGGGTCTACATCTGTTTTAAACTGACCACCTGCTCATGTGTTAAATTTGTTCAACTTCAGGTGCTGCTCCCGGCATGAGCGGACTGAACCGGTTCATGACCTTAACCCCTACTTCAGCTACCTCTGGAGAAGGGTTTACATCCATCAGCATCAGTCCTGGACTTATTCCCACCAGGAGGCCATCCAAGTCTTCAGAGCTTGGTAATTTCTGTGCTTATATTTCACCTGTCTTATGTTGTGCAGTATGCATCAATTTGAATGCTTTATTCTAACGGTGTCTCAACTCCACCAGGTTGGACCTAATTCTGATAAGACATGAATAAATATATAGGTTTCTTTTTAATCATATCCAGGACTTTTATTCTTTCACTCACTATTCATAACCACACTGTTTACACTTAGAAAAAGAGTGTTTATTAATAAACTAATAATTTGGTTATTATAGCATGCTAAAGGTTATGGACTTGGATTATAATTACAATAAGAGGTAGTTACATGAAGCAAAGTGGACCTTTCACATTGAAAGAGTGAATCACAAATGTGTTAATAATATATACACGTAAATTTGTTAACAGAATTTTTTTATTTTTAAATAATACTGTCATAAAAATAAAAAAGAATTTTTCTTCTTCATATTTACTAGATGTAGCCAGGAATAAGCCACATGCAAAGATTACATGTTTTTATAACTATCTGCATTTTGGAAAATCTGCATACATTTTGTAGCTAAGCATGTGATATTTCAAACAGTGACAAATGCTTTGTTTTGCCATAATATGTTGTGTGTTCACTTAGGTCAATTCATACGGCAGAATGGAAATTTAGCAGTGATTCTATAGGGAATAACTACTCACCAACAGTGGTCAGCAACTTAATTATTTACTTACTGCCTATTGGCATGTTGGGCAGCAGTGAAAGATCGCCACTCCTGTCTGTTCTGGGCTAGTCTCTGAATGGTATCCCAGGTGTGCCCCAAGGTCCTGAGTTCTCCCTTCCTGTCTTGCGTGTTCAATGAATAGCAGTCCTGGTGATGTGACCTTGCTCTTCGCATGACATGTCCAATCCATTTCCACCATCTTCTCATGATGAAGGTCTCCATGCTCTCTTGCTTGCACTGAGTGATCAGTTGTAGATTGGAGATGGTGTTGGGCCAGAATATTATTGTCAGCAAAGAAGTGTGAATTAACCTTTTGAAGTTAATTATAGTTCATTCACTGTTGCAGCTGCCAGTACTGGTGAAAAAAGGAAAATAGAAGACGGAATTTATCCTGAAGATATCAAAAGAAAGAAGGTTGAAGGTGATGTCTCTGCCGACCTTGTCAGTGAAATCATCTCTACAGTGACGGTGTTAGACCCTGATATGATGGTTGGTCCAGAGGTAATGAAATATATTCTATAGTCTGTTTGTGCTACTTGGTACATGGTTCTTTAGGCATAATTTTTTTATATATATAACTTACCTCATTAATGTTGATATTTTTCGAAATAAACAAACAAGTCCTATTTTTTGTTTGGGTTGGTTTGTCCATTGATTCTATAAATGTTTAAACGGCAGGTAAAAATTATTTTTTTACATATCGAACTGGAGTTACTTAGATCGCCATGTTTTATTTGCTGCAGAATTCATATAAAATGGGGGTGTTGGGTAATTATTTGTATAATGCATTTCTATGATACGTGGTTATTATTTTATAAATATATTTATCATAATTTAATATCAATGTCATATGTGAAAAAATTTATTTATTAAAGCCAAAAAAAATGATGAACAACATACAAATATTACCGGAAATTACCAAGATGTTTGGAATGCAAAAATGAGTAGTTACCTCACTTTGTAATGAACTCGTATTTCATCCTTATCATCGTTGTGAAAAATATTCGTTTTTCCTATATGAAAGAACAGATAATATTTAAAATTATTATTTAACAAAGTAATGAAAAAACCCAGAACATAGGATGTTTTTGTTATTTCCAAAACTCTATCCTTTTTCGCCTAGGTTCATGCAAACTAAAGTAATCGACAAAAATCTATGTTCCAAGTAGCGTAAACAGACTATAGATCTTTATATTAATCTCGTCACTGACATAACTTATAGATGTGTTAATTTCATGATTTATAGTAGTTGGATTCAGTTACACTAATGCAGTTTTGCATACCAAAGCTGAGCATTCTAATCTGTTTCATATTTCATGTGTTAAGATTTTATATTTCATGTGTTAAGATTTTATATTTCCGCAAAATAGATTATTTTCATTTTAGTAGCCCATTTTGTGATGTCCATCATTTAAGTTATTTCTGTATAGTAACAGATAATAATAATACTAATACAGTTTTTATTCCAGTGATTATGGGTATAATTTTAGGTCATCGTGACATACTTGTGTTCACACTATGGAGCTTGGGATGAATGTTTCTTGATATTTGATTGATTATTACAGGCATCACTATATTCACACCATGGAGTGCGGGATGAGTTTTGCTTGATATTTGATTGTTGATTATTACAGGCATCATTATATTCACACCATGGAGTGTGGGATGAGTTTTGCTTGATATTTGATTGTTGATTATTACAGGCATCACTATATTCACACCATGGAGCGCGGGATGAAGCAGCCCGACAAGAGGAAACTAAGGGTGTGATAGAATTCCATGTTATTTCCAACTCACTGCGGGAAAAGCCATCAAAACAACTCTATTTGTGGCTGATTGGTATCCAGAATGTTTTCTCTCATCAGCTGCCCAGAATGCCAAAAGAGTACATCACCAGACTAGTCTTTGATCCGTGAGTGTGTTTGGGACCGTCTGAAAAATCAATCACTTCACTATATGAACTCCCTCCCTTTCCACTCCATACAAAAAATACGTCATTTTGAAAACAACATGATGTAATAACATTCAGTCGCATTCAGAACACCTCCACTAATAAACTCCATCATTTAGACAACCTAGTTCACAAAGTTGTTAATAATAATATCATTCATAGATCGGCTGAGGTATAGCAAGTGTGTTCGATCCATGGTGTAAAATAAAGGCTGTCTCAAATATGAGTTGGTAGACCTTGTTTTAAAGGGTTTTTGCAATAATAAACATGTTTGCTGTAGACTGGGAATCACCCTCCCCTACATGAATGTTGTTAGTGTGGGAGTTTTGAGATGGTCCCTTACCTATTTCAATATGAGGCATGAGTCTAGCTTGTTTTAAGGCTGATATTTGTCATCACTTTAGATAAAAATAATAATAAATATACTCAACCAAAAAAGAAAGTATGCAAGTTGAAATATTTTTGTTACATGGGGTGGTCACAGGTCCATTGACAATAAACAGCAAACACATGCACAACTTGTGATATTACTGCTCAGACACTTCAACTAAAATAGTGTGGTTATCTAATTCTTTTTTGGTTGAGTATATAACAAAGGCAAAATGCACTAATGTCTACTAAAAGTGTTGCAGTGAAAATATGGTGATGTGTATATCTAATATCAACTTGACTTATTATTTTTATTTATTATTGAGTAATAAAACATCATATTTAGAATTAACTGTAATTGTATGAAATGTAACATCTCTTACATTAACAATTTCATAACAAAATTAATTAACAATTTCATAACAAAATTAATTAACATGTCATTGTTGACAGACATAACATTAATGTTACTTTTATCCATAAAAATTATATACATTGTATGTTTACTTTTTACTTTCTACCAATGTGAATTATATGTTAGAAAATGATTTATATTGAGACACAGAAGTTGTTTGTTCCATGGATTTGTTGTGTACTCATTCTTTAAGTAATAGTTAGAGAACAAATAACAGTACTTTATCACAAGGTTATCCAATCATTTAAAAACTAATTTTATTTGTGCCAGTTTGTTTATGAACTGAGAAAGTATTGTTACATGTTCTCACCTGTTTTATAGAACACTTTAAGTTCCACAAATAATCATACCTAGTTATTTGGTACACAAATTGTATATTTTATATAAAGTGTAAGGAAACTGAAACTGGCTTATGCAGAGAAAGTGTCAACTAGAGCTGGGCGGTACTGAAATTTCAAGTTTGGTATCGGTATTGTGGGGGTGATTTACTTTGGTATCAGTGTGGTATTTGGTATTGACATAGTACTGATAACTATACCCATATCAAGCAGTATATACTGACAGTTATACCCATGTTGAACAGTATTTTAGTTATATCTACCTCTAAATGAATGCCCAAGTTAGAGCCATTTCCTTGTTTATATCCAACCCATGTTTTGTTTAGGATAGGTAGGTATTTTAACAGGTATTGAACAAAGTGCATATACATATTTTTCGGTCAGTTCTTTGGAAGTACTGTGCCCACGCGCTCTTCTTCTTATCAGTAATTTTGTATGTAGTGTCGTCAGATGTATTTTTAGTGTTTTACTTAATAGCGAGAATACTTAATTTTCAATACCGAATTGTTCAGTATTTTGAGATTTGCTCGGTACAGTAAATTGGTATTGACATGATACTGACAGCAAATGGTATAAATCAAATACCACCCAGCTCTAGTGTCAACCACATAACATTATATGAAAAGCATTATTTCCACAAAGCACATTGCATATTTCTTATAAAGAGGATTGTCTGGAGTACTAAATTTAAAAATACTTCTTTTGACAAAATGAAAAATGCACATTGGACAAGAATATTTGCTGTGTTCTAAATACTGTGGTATCATTCTGCTTTCAGCAAACACAAATGTTTGTCTCTTGTTAAAGACAAGAAAGTGATTGGTGGAATTTGCTTTAGAATGTTTCCAACTCAGGGATTCACAGAGATTGTTTTCTGTGCGGTCACGTCAAATGAACAAGTCAAGGTTGGTACTATGGATGTTAATTAAAATATGGAAACTGAGCAACATTTACAATACAGGTATGGTACTTTTCCATACAATTCTGCAAAATGCCCCTGCAATAACAATCATATTTGTTCAGCCTAGATGGCAGTAGCGGGTTTCTTCTGTGAACCATATGTCACAAATACCATGTGTTTGCTCCCTAATATCAGCTGATTAATCAGTGTGCTGGACTGCCATTAAATAAACAGTTGAAGAGTGTTTTCACAAAACTCATTAAAAATGTGATGTCTGTTTGAGGAAAACAGCCACTGTTAGTTTAACACTATTGTTTGAGAGATGTAATAAGTGTGTACCAATGTGTAATACAAGGGCAAAAATCATTTCCTGGAAGTAGGGTGGACGGAACATCACCCCATCCAAAACGTGGGGGGGTGAGGGGGGATGTATGAGAGCTGTAATAAGTGTGTACCAAAGTGTGATAATAGTTTGTCGACATGCAAGTTATTTGGTTATCTCAATTTATCCAAATTATAAACATAGGGAGCTTTGTGAAAACACCTTTTAATTCTTTCATTTGTTTCAGGGTTATGGCACACACATGATGAATCATCTTAAGGATTATCATATACGTCACAGCATATTTCACTTCCTCACATTTGCTGATGAGTATGCCATTGGCTACTTCAAGAAACAGGTAAGATTATTTAATGACTAGCTGAGATTATCTCCTTTATTTCTCTTTTTATTTTAAATAATTAAAATGTTTGTTTTTTACTTATTCACAGAAACCACTGTTTATAAATAACAGTGCAGCTCCCAGGTAAATTCAGACAAGATGTGGATAAATATATTATGTTAATCAGTTTAAAATAAGTGTGTGTTAGGAAGTAATTACATGTTGAAAGAAAACACTATTTGCTTTCCTGTGCTATAATTGTTATTGTTTGTAATGTTCAATACACGAGAAGTTTTGTAATGTTAGTTGCAACCTGATATATTTCACCACTTTCTGCACAAGTCTGTAGAGCAGCTGAGACGAACTAATTTCACTGTGAGAGATGCCTAGTAGTATTACTAGTAAAGAATGGAAATGCCCACGAGAATGTTTTTTTATCATCAGGGCTTGAAATAGTGCATTTGAAAAAGCACTGTTTTGAGAATATAGTTGAATTATATACAATTCCATTAAAGGTACTTGTGAGTAACTGAAGTGTGTATTTACAGAATCTGTTTGTCTAAACTTTCGAAGAAGAGTGATAACTGCACAAATTGCTTGTTTGATATAGAGTTATCTCAAAATGGATATAAATAAGTAGAATGTACAGGATATTGTCTTCATTAAAACAAATCAGCATTTTTCTCATGGACCTAAAGTGTTTTGAAAAAACACCAACATTGTAAAACAAAAATAAAATAATAGTAACACGTTATTGAACAGCTAACTTTTAATTAATATTCATTGAAATATTCATGTGCATGGTTATAGGCATTGTTAGTCACAAACGTTTTGGACCAATTTCATCCTCCATCGTGTAGGAGCAAATCAGAGAGTTCACAGTCCCTATGTACCATTTGTTGAAGGCTGGGCTTATTTGGTTGAGGATAAGGATATACCAAATGTAAACAAATGACACTGACAAATTTCTAAGCAAACTTGTACGCAGTATTAATCTCATCCATGTTATATTGCAACTATTCATGACTGGAAGATTTATTTTTTATTAAGTGTTTATTTACTTTGTGTAGTGTAATGTTTTTATTTCAGGGTTTCTCAAAGGAAATTAAATTGCCCAAGTCAGCCTACCTGGGTTACATCAAAGACTATGAAGGAGCTACACTGATGGGCTGCGAGCTGAACCCGCGAATCAAATACACAGAGTTCTCGCAGATCATCGGAAAACAGAAGCAGGTGTGTGTTAGGAATTTAATAAATATTTTTATGATCAGGGCTTGGAATAAATATTCAACTTAAATCATCATGTAAGTGCTCATAATTGAAATGTTTTAATCTTAAATCAAGATATAGTTGAATGCAGTTTTATGGCAGCCATCTTGAATTTATACAAGAGGATGTGTTTCACATTGGTAGAGCGGTAGACTCTTAGTATGTTCATCATTATACCTTATGAAAAAAAAAAATATATATAATTCTGTTGCATTTAGTTTAACCATATGCTACTGTTTAGGAATAACTTGTTTGCACTGTATGGAAAGAAATATATGTTTATCAGCACATTATTTAATGAGTGATTGTTAGGAAAATATATAATCATGGGACTTGCTACACTGATTCTCGTGGCATTAAACATTCCAGGACCTTAACTTGTCTCTAACAGTTGATTTAACTTCCACAATTTTGGATACACACATAAAGATTATTTTGGAAGGACTAAAAGTCTAGTGTTTCTGGATGAACAGAGCTTTTTTAAATATAGCATTATTTTTAGTTTTATGCTGTTTGTTTCTCTTCAGATAATTAAGGAAATAATAAAATCAAAGCAGCAGCAATTACAAAAAATCTATCCTGGCTTGTCGTGTTTCAAAGACGGTGTTCGACAGATTCCAATAGAAAGTATTCCTGGGGTTACTGAAGCTGGCTGGAAAGCAAGTCCTGAGAAAGAAAAAAGGTTCGAAATATTTAAAATTAAAGTTTGTTTTATTTAACGATGCTTCTAGAGCACACTGATTTTTATCTTATCATCAGCTATTGGACATCAAACATATAGTAATTCTGACATATTTCTTTAGAGGAAACCCGCTGCCACTACATAGGCTACTCTTTCCAGTAAGCAGTAAGGGGTCTTTTTTTTTGCACTTTCCTACAGACAAGACAACACATACCATGGCCTTTAATACACCAGTTGAGGACCACTGGTTGGAATGGAAAATAGCCCAAACTGCAAATGGATCTTCTGAGAAGTATTGATCCGATGACCGACCGCTTTACAGGCAGACATGCTACCACTTGAGCTACATCCCGCTGAGTTTGAAATATTTATAACTATCAGCATTAATTTGTCATGAAATTCTGGGTCAGTAACAAAGCCTATTCTGGGTCAGTAACAAAGCCTGTTCTGGGTCAGTAACAAAGCCTATTCTGGGTCAGTAACAAAGCCTGTTCTGGGTCAGTAACAAAGCCTGTTCTGGGTCAGTAACAAAGCCTGTTCTGGGTCAGTAACAAAGCCTGTTCTGGGT
>JAULBS010029730.1:0-10360 GCA_032355785.1 Symmetromphalus regularis
ATATTCTGAATGGATGAAAAAAGAAGACAACTCATACATAAATAATGTGAATAGACTATTATCAGCTAGACGAACTGGATGCAGACAAGCTAATTTTCTATATAAGCGACCTGCCGCTGGTTTAAAGCTATAACATATCTGCTGCTATATGCACTGTCCACCACCAACGCAAGCCTCCGTAGGGCTTGTTACCAATATTGTTGATTTATGCAATTCGTGTGGGTGTCGCTGTGTACAATTTGAAGTATCACGTCTGTAAACACTGGTCGAGTAATAACCCATTCACTCTAACCGTAGTCCTATGCAATTTATATCACGACACGTACCACTCCAGCTTTGTGGTATTAATCTTTCTCACCATTCCCTCATACAAGGTATATATTGGAGGTATATGGGTGTTATTGTATTGTAACCTGTAGATGTGTATATAATGTTAATCTTTGGGCAAGGTCGGAGGTACAGACAACTTGGCATGTGGTAATCTTATAGTTTTTTTTTTTATTTGTGTAGGTAGTTGACCAGTCACTATGCATGCATGTAATATCAAGTATTTTTTCGTGGTCAGTTCGGTTGAATGATTTTTCTAAGCTGCTTTTAACGTGGTTCAAAGTTATAAAGTTGGCAGTTCTATGATTTAACAAATTTTACTCATGAAAATCATGAATTGAACTACACCGTATCATGAACTGATGTGTTCTTTTGATCAACAGAAACATAAAACTGTTTACATTAAGATTAAAGAGTAGTCTGCTCTTGGCAGCCATTTTGAAACAAATATGACTACGGGAATAACTCATGGTGTTCTATTATTTGTACAAATTTAAAATGAAGGAAAGTTCACTGCAGTCAGTTATAATGTTGTTAACATTATTCTGTTTAATGCAGAAACCTTTCACTTTATTTAAAACTATTGGTTTAACGAATTTGTAAACATCCAGCTTTGTCAGTTTATGAGATAATGCAGTTTTATTTGTGTTTTGTATTTGATAAAAAGATGTAAAATTATCGAACTGCTCATCTAGATCTCTATTACAAGTACATATGTGTGCAATTTTATATTCATATGTGTATTTTTGAAAACAAGCCTCTTCTAAACTTGTTCTAGCCTTGAACATTTTTGAATGAATGATATTTATGCTTATATCCATTGAAAAGATGAAGACTTTACCAATGAGAACATGTTTAAACTCTTGATTCCACTTTAAACATAAAATCGAGACTTTGATATTCTGTCAGTTGCATATAGTAAAATGTGTTTATATATATTAAAATATCTAGATTACTTGAGGAAACATCTTTTAAATTTGAAATAATGAGATAAACTTAAAATCTGGACTTTAATACCATAGATATTGCATGTAAATAAAGTTCATACTGTTCAATTTTACTTCTAAACTGGCTAATTTTATAAAATTAGGTTTGCTTTTTATCAATATTTAAACAAATTCTTTTTGTTATATTACAAATATGCAAGCACATGAGTTTTATAATTTTATTTTTTTATAATCACTCAAATTTGTTATTGATGAAATTTACAATCTTTCTTTAACACTTAATAGTACATTTCTTAAAATACCTGCCATATATGACCTTTGACATAAATGTATTAATTTGACCTTTGACTTGTGAATATTGTATTAATGATTACAAACTCATACATATTGGCTAATATATGATTTGAATGTTAATAATTTCTCTATTTAGAAACTAATTATATATATAAAGCTGTTTTCTTTGATCCAAACAAAGATGATATGTTTATATAACAGCGTTGTTGTGACACAGTCTCAATAAACAGGTCCGGTGAATCAAATCTAAAGTATACTCAAGTAAAAAAGTCTAGCAAATGTTACAAATGTATTTCACAAGATAAGCCAGATAAAAGATATTTATTTTGATTTACCATTTTGAAGCTTTTATTTGTTTTTAATTATTAATTATACCATCCCAAAACTCATATACCAAAATCTGTGATGTATTACATTTCACTGGCATAGTCAGAGATGGGAGTCATAGGGGCCATCCCACCTACCCCACCCCCGACAATCACCCTCTTTTTTTTCTTTTTTTTTTTACCCCAATCACCTTTTATATATGCCTGTCTTGGAATTAACTGTAATAAACAGTCTGGGTGTCCGACCCTAATCCCAAACTCCCCAGTATAAAATTCTGGCTATGTCAATGGAACCAATCTCATGAACCAGTTTTAACACCATACATACAGCAATAAATACATGTAGATGCATGTTAAACCTGTGACTGTTAATATTTGTATTGGTCTCTAGTTTGTCTGGAAAAAGAATACGTTTTGTATATTCGGCTAAAATGGATGAAACCTTAATTCGTTGTATTCCTCAAACTTATATCATTTGTGAATTTTTTTTAAAATTCTCATTGTGTGTTGTATGATTAACCTAACTAAAAAAAAATTCCTTTTGTTGCATTTATTGTATACACATTTACCACATAAATGTATTCCTCACAATAGAATAGACTACGGTGTCCACAGCTGAAGAGAGTTTTTACAAAACTCGCTAAGTCCATTTTTTTGGATAATGACGATAATAACATAAAATACATGTTATAGAAACATTTTTTCTGGATTTTGTTAAACAGGGATTTATCCAGGCTTTATAGGGTACCGTACATCGGCCCCTTCACTAAGGCAAACGACACTGAAAATTTTCCAATTTGTGAACTCTGAATTCCCAAATTGATTAATAAATATTATATTACAGTTAAATAAATTTAGTTGTGTGAAAAAACTTTCCAATTATGACTTAAATCATGCTAATTTCCCCAATCCCTTCAGCCATAGGACCATGATAAAACAAATCCTGGGTAAGTCCCTGCTTAAGGTCTTTTGCATGCACAGGAAACTGTAAAACAGTTTTACTTAACTTGACTTCATATGGACTTAGTAAAACAGTTTTACTTAACTTGACTTCATATGGACTTAGTAAAACAGTTTTACTTAACTTGACTTCTTATGGACTTAGTAAAACAGTTTTACTTAACTTGACTTCATGTGGACTTAGTAAAACAGTTTTACTTAACTTGACTTCATATGGACTTAGTAAAACAGTTTTACTTGACTTCATATGGACTTAGTAAAACAGTTTTACTTAACTTGACTTCTTATGAACTTAGTAAAACAGTTTTACTTAACTTGACTTCATATGGACTTAGTAAAACAGTTTTACTTAACTTGACTTCATATGAACTTAGTAAAACAGTTTTACTTAACTTCATATGGACTTAGTAAAATACTTTTACTTAACTTGACTTCATATGGACTTAGTAAAACAGTTTTTCTTAACTTGACTTCATATGGACTTAGTAAAACAGTTTTACTTAACTTGACTTGATATGAACTTAGTAAAACAGTTTAACTTAACTTGACTTCATATGGACTTAGTGAGTTTTGTAAAAACTCTGGTTTTTCAACATTTTCCTATTTGTACATAGATTATTAATTTTTTATATCTCCCTTCCTCACCCTAGAAATGAGTAAATTTAAAATGTAGATTTTTGTGGGAGTTTAATTGAGATTCTAAAGGTTAATTAAAGTTTCATCAGACACAAGCTGAAGACCATGGTTCAAAAACCCTGTCGGATGCTTATTCATACATGACCAGATATTAGAATCACCATGTTTGATATCAAATAGCCGAGATTGATAAATCAGGAGTGGGATGTAGCTCAAATGGTAGCGTGTCTGCCTGTGAATCACTTGGTCATCGGATCGATCCTTCTCAGTGGACCCATTTGCAGTTTAGGCTATTTTCCATTCCAGCCAGTTGTCCACAACTGTTTCATCAAAGGCTGTGGTATGTGCTGTCCTGTCTGTGGGATGGTCCATATAAAAGAAATCTTGCTGCTTATCGGAAAGAATAGCAGCGGGTTTCCTCTAAATAAATATTTCAGAATGACCATATAAGTGATGTCCTATAGCCGATGATAAGATAATGCTCTAGAGGCATTGTTAAATAAAACAAACTTTACATTACTTTTGATGAATGAATCAATGTGCTCTAGTCGTGTCTTTAAAAAATTTTTAAAAATAAAGAAAATTAAAAAAATTTAAATTAAAGTTTATACTCTGGTCTTGAACACCCCTCCCCCCTCACACCAATGTAAGCTACGTACAAAGAGGAAAATGCTGACAGTTGTTAATGATCTATAAAGTGGAAAGTTTAGATTGATATGTTGAATGACTGGTATCTTATCTTGGAAGTCACACCATGTCATAGCCCTTCAGACAATTTTACAATAGCATATACCGGTAATTGCTATTTCTAAATTATTTTGCTGTGGCATTGCGTCAGCAGGTTTAAGAAAGTATTGCATTTTTTTTTTTTTTGCATATAGTACTGCTGCAATTCAATTATACACTAGTTTTTACATCAGCATTGCCAACCATCATTGTAAATTTCAAAGGCTGGTGTCATACAGTTGACTGTTGTTATAATCGTTTGAGATGATACTTTACAGTAATTTCCCACTTATAAACACTTAAGGATTTACAAATGCCGCTTATTAAAATAGGAGTCAAAATAAGTCTGAAAAATGTTAGAATACAATTCATCTAACTGCATAAATTCGTCGCCTTTACGACGAAAGGGCAAATATGCAATTTGGTCAAATTACATAATGACATTTTTAAAATTTGACGTCCCATTGATTTGCTTTGTTGTTCTTAATTAATTAATTAACTACTTAAAGGAGTGAAAGATAAAATTATAATTTTCAAAATTAAAATGTACGGCCCTATTAACATGAAAAATAATTTTTATGTCAGTTTATAAACTTTTAAATATTTACCCCTTCATCAGAGTGCCAACGAATGTATGTAATCCAAACAATCAGTTACCCAGGTAAAAACCTGTCACATTTTCTTTTAATTACCTCTGTGACCCCCAGTAACCCATGTTTACTTTATTGGTTGGTGGGGGGGGGGGGATTTTAAAAAATAAATTCAGATACCTCAGATTTGAAATATTGTCTCTCAATCTTCAGTTTTTTCAACAGAAATCACATTTTTTACAGTGGTTAAAACTTGATAAGTTATATTTTAAAATAATTATGAATTTGTTTACCATTGTAATAAAGATACACATTACCAGCAACATCCTCGATGAGTTCATGATATTGTAATTTTGGTGGCTAAATATATATGCAGTATTTTAACCTTGATAACATCTTACAATAACATTTTAAAAGTTGCATAAATTAAAGTTTAAAATATTGTTTTTTTTATATATATATTTGTAAAATGTATTATGTAATTCTGCAAAACAATCAGAAATACGTTTGAGAGATTAAATTAATTTGAGTATTTCTTATTGTTAAGACAAATCAAAATCATGTTTTACGATAATTGTGGTTTTTGTATATATAACATTGTAATCATTTATGAATATATCAGATGACTCGCCAATGAATAATCTTGCAGTCTGATGTTATTGTTGAATACATTCTGATATGTTTTACACGACTGTCGAATAACATTGAATATACCCCGGTGACGTAACGTGTGACCCTCCGCAACAAACTGGGTATTATCAGTAAGTAGCAAGCTTAAAAGCTTCAAAATGAGCCGGTTTATTTTTTGCGTCCCTTTTATTTTGGCCCTTTTCCTGAAAATGAACATACAATACAGTCAACCTCATAACCTAAGTTTTGAGAAAAAGGCAAAAAGCTGTACCACTTTACCCATTAATGACTATTTATTAACCATTTCTCGTTCAAACACAAGTGGGTTAGGAAGTACTCAGGGTAGCGGGATCTAGCTCAAACAACAGAGTGTCCGCCTGATAACCTGTTGGTCATAGGATCGATTTTTCTCAGTGGACCCATTTGTAGTTTGGGCTATTTTCCATTCCAACCAGTGGTCCACAACTTGTTTATCAGAGGCTGTGGTATGTGCTGTCCTGTCTGTGGGACGGTGCATATAAAAGATCCCTGGCTGCTAATCGGAAGGAGTAGCCTATGTGGTGGCAACAGGTTTCCTCTAAAGACATATGTCAGAATGACTATATGTATGACGTCCAATAGCCGAATGATAAGATAAAAATCAATGTGCTCTAGAGGAGTCATTAAATAAAACAAACTTTACTTTTATATGCACCGTCCCACAGACAGCACATACCACAGTCTTTGATGAACCCATTGTGGATCACTGGTTGGAACAATGACTTAGGGATTTTACCGCCTATGACAACTGTTATAAGAAGTGAGTTAGGCTGAAAATCTCAAAACAGCCAGAAAATTACTTATGCGCAGATTATGAGGATGATGATGTTATGATATGAATATTTATGAAAATGTTTGAAGTTAGCCAGTGTTATCTACTTTATTTTTAATACAATCAAAGAAAGATTGTTACCTATTTAGTTTTTTTTTAAAGATAACTACTGTGTAGAAAATATGAGTATGAAGTGTAGCACGTGTATCATGAAATTAATCTCGAGCTATTTTTAGCTTTTTAATAAAAAAAAATTAAATTAATGTTTTTTCCTTCAGTTTTGACTGTTATATTCCTTTTTTTTTATCAAGATTTAATATGTGGTTCAATTTAATACCCATTTCACTGAGGAGGGTCACATATTTAAAAACTCAAAAATGTAGTTGTGCTACAAGACTAAACTAAACCCAGTATTGTGATAACCTTCAGCAACCATCTTGTTTGACCAAACCCATCACAGTATCATGCACGCTCATCAATTGACCTGTTCACCTTCGTTCTGTTGTTAATAGACCATGTATTCCATGTGTGCTTTACTTGTTTTTACGTGTATAGATTATTTTATTATCCCGAGTGATGTACATCCAATGGTGATCATTAATCATGCAGACTTTTTTTTTTAGCTTTTGCATTTTAAAATGTATTGGTTTTTTCTTTCTTTAAAAGAATATCTGTACAGTTGTATTGTTTTGGTTATTCCATTCTGTTTGTAGATGATGTTTTAGAAATTATTTTAAAGTTAATTTTAAGTTTTTTTTATTACTTTGTTTTTAGATTTCTTTCCTTGAAAAATAAAATTAATTTCTAAATAATGTCCATTAATTCAACATAAAGCAAAACAAATGATCTCCCTTCCATGATTTTTAGGGTCAGCAGGCTAATAAACCAAGTAATACTTATTATAATTATTTCAAAGTTGATTAATAAGTCTGGAATTATTTTACTTTGTTTTTGAGATTTAAAACCTAAAAAAAACTGTATGGTTGTAAAAAAAAAGAAAAAAAAAAAAAAGCCCACCTATTTCTAAATAATGGTCAGAAGGAGGGGAAACCACCCAGAATCATCAAATAATTCAACATGATAAAGCAAAGAAACGGTTGTCTCCCTTTGATGATTTTTAGGTTCAGCATTCTGATAAACTAAGAAATAACCATTTTTAAAATTAATTAATTATTAAAAACCTGTTTTGAGACAAACTGATTAATGTTACATGTAAGAGAACATTCACATTCAAGAAATATAATATCCAACACATTTAAATAATTGATTAAAAGTACTAAAGTGTCATTTTATAAAAGGAGTTGAAAAAATTATATGTAACTTAATCATATTTAACTATTGTGAATCATGAAATTAATGTTTAAAAAAATATTCATGGAAAAAACATGATAATAAATGTATGCATTATGCATGTTCATCGTAACAGTTTTAAAATACAAGACATTTTATAATATACGCATTTTAGTGTACCCCTATCAAGATGTATTTATTTTATGATCCATTCATTTTATGATTTACTGCCTTATAAAATAATAATTATCCTTTTTTTGTAAACTATATTTTATTGGACAAATACAATATTACATATTTGCAATCCACATACATTGGTTATAGAATTTGTTTGTCTTTACTTTAAAACTAATGTTTACATTTTTTAAATATGTCAACAAAAACATTTACATTTAATGTTAATACATTTGTGCTATGTATTTATAGAATGCTCGCCTTTATTTGGGTTGTGAAATTGGGTCACCGTTGAAGAAAAAACTATAATTTTTGTAAAACTATAAATTGTGAAATTGATACAGACAACAATTTAAAAGTTAAATATGATGACAACATAAACAGATGTGTTTGACATTAATTGACACGTTTTAATTTCACTTTGAATAATATACTGGTTTTAAAAATACATGACACATTAATAGTGTAACCATCTGACACATTCATTTCTTGACAGATTGATCTTAAATAATGGATTCAATCATAGCAAATTCTTGTTAATTTTTAATTTAATGTTTTCATTTGTTATTTGCCAGTATATGATAATGCAATTGAATCCCACTGATTTGTTTAAATGAATAGTCCCACTGACCCATGACCTAATTAATTTCAAAACAAAGAATTAATTTGATTTGTCCATAGAAATACTTTATTCAGTTACTTACATAACCACTGCATCTCGCTTATTATCAGTATTTTAAAAATAATAATGAATTATGTTGACGGACAAATAAATATTAAAAAATAGCTTTTTTTTTTTGCTGAATGAGGTGTAACGTATATATTTTGAGTCACATGACGGGTATTCCCCCTATTAGACGTTCTTTTGAAATGTCCGAATATTCCTATAGCTGCAAAACATTTCTTGAAATTTGAAGAATTCTAATTTTAAAATGTGAAAAAATTCGATCGACTCGGCATGGAATTCCCTATAACATGGTTCAGTTAAAACATGTTGCTTGATACGAAAACGAGATCTAGTATCACAAAAGCATGTAAGTTTCATTCTTAATCAAAATTTAGAGCACAAAGCCCCTTTAAATTTAATGTTATTGTGTGTAAACAAATAAAGGGCCACTTGACAATTATTTAACACAAAAATGAGGCAATGTTTTATCCCACTTGTTTTATAACATTTTACTTGGAACATAATGCATTACAGTTTTAAACATTGTGTTACATATTATAACTTGAGCTGCAATACCTATTTCATAATTGTTAAAACGTTCTTAATGAGTGATTTGTTTTGTTTTGAAATGAATATATGCAGCAACAAATTGCGACTCTAGAGTATGTATAAGTTATAATATAAAACTTCTCTTTATTTTTTTCTCTCAGTTTTTAGTGTTTCCTAAACCAATGTTAAACCTAGGTTTCAATATACCCTAGAGTTATGAAAATATTAATGTCTTTCTAGAACATTGTTTATAATTTTTATCAGTATGTTTTTCATTTAGATATTTTATATGACACCCTACCACATTGTTTATTCAGTGGCTATTAGTGTCAGACATATGGTGTTTTGTGATCATGGTCTTTAGAGGAAACCCACGTTAACCTGTTCATAACCACGGCGCCATTTACCATATTTTATCAAGTCAAAGAAGTTTAAAATTCAATATCAGTGTTCAAATAGATGGTTTCAGAGTTTGATACTCAGAGGAAAACTAAATATTTTGTTTTAAAATAATTTTATAATCATGAGGAAGAGCAGATAAAAAAAAATTAAAAGGAAAAAATTGTTTGTTTACCTTAATTTCCTGATTTCCTGAAAATGATTTTAAAAACCAATGTGAGGATAAAATTGACATAATAATTGACACTTTGTTATTTCAAAAACAAACTAAAAATATAACCAAGCATGATACATTAATAAAAATACATATCTGATGGTAACTACATCAGAATTTTAGAGACTCAGGAGTCCAGTGGTAAAAATGTCAGACTCAAGCTGATGACAGTGGTTCGAAACATATTGGAGGCAGGCTCACACTTGACTACGTGTCAAAATAATCAAATGTTTGACATCCAATAGCCGATAATTAATAAATCAATGTTGTTCTAGTGGTGTCATTAAACAAAACAAACCAAACTGTATCAGAATGCATTAATTAGATGATATACTAAATTTATGATTTTACAGTATGAAAATTATCAATGTAGAAATGTTCGTCGTTTAATATATATATACAAAAAATATTCTAACTTCAAAATCTTCCCCAACCAGACCATCTGCATATTTGAGGTAAATAAATGACATGCTATAGTACAGTCAAACTTGTCTTAAACAGCCACCCAATAAGTAAGAAAACATGGCCTCTTAAAACAGGTGGCTGCTTAATACAGGTTAAATTATACAAAGCTGGATTGGGAGAAAATAAAGGTGACTGTTTAAGACAGGTGGCTGCTTAATACAGATTAAATTATACTAAGCTGATTTGGGAGAAAATAAAGGTGGCTGTTTAAGACAGGTGGCTGCTTAATACAGATTAAATTATACTAAATTAACTGATTTGGGAGAAAATAGAAGTGGCTGTTTAAGACAGGTGGCTGCTTAATACAGATTAAATTATACTAAGCTGATTTGGGAGAAAATAAAGGTGGCTGTTT
>JAULBS010029751.1:0-10358 GCA_032355785.1 Symmetromphalus regularis
TCATCTTTTATAATGTGCAATTCCACAAATTTTCATCTACAAAATGTGGAATTCCACATAAATTCTCGTCTATAAAATGAAGAAATTCACACAAATTCTCATCTATAAAATGTAGAAATTCACATTAATTTTCATCCATAAAATGTGGAATTTCACACAAATTTCTCATCTATAAAATGAAGAAATCCACACAAATTCTAATCTACAAAATGTTAAATTTCACACAAATTATCATCTATAAAATGTAGAAATCCAAATAAATTTCCATCTATAAAATGTGGAATTTCACAAAAATTCCTATCTATAAAATGTAAAATTCTGCAGAAATTCTCACCCACTGAAGTGCGGAATTACACATAAATGCTTATAAGTTTTCCTGCATGTGAGACAAACTTAACACATCACTCTTCACGGCATAACCTTGTACCAACCTTATTCTCCTTCCTCGCCTTGTAACCTTTGAAACCAGCTTGAATTTTCACTGCAGCATTCTCAACTTCTGGGTCATTAAAATCAAGCTCTTTTCCTTTACCCGACATTCGACTCTCAATTTCTTTCTGCCTTCTAGCGTATTCCTCTGGATTTCTGTTATTAGAAATTAAATATAATAATTATGTGGAATTCCACATTATAATATACATGTATATATATATATAAAAAAAAATAATAAGCAATTACAGTTTTGTCACAATATCTGTTTTGTCTATGTAACCTTTGGATTCTAATTGCAGAGATATGATTTTAAAGGAGATAACATGTTTTTCCTTTTTAGATAAGATAATGCCATTGTTTTTAGGTGTGTATTTCAGATTATGGATTTTTGGCAGTAAGATTTTCAAGTCACCAAATGAAATAAAAATAAAATGAGCTATGATTTGTTTTCACTTACAGAAAATCATTGACGTCATCTGCACACATCAACTCTGAATACCTTAGAGCTGATATTTTAAATATTAAATACATGTACAATGTAAGCCTTTGAGGGCAGAACATTTGACAGAATATATGAATTCCTGAGACTAAATGTTAGATTTAGATTTCTTTATCCTGCAAACAGATAGCCTCATTGGTTCTGTGGTAGAACGTCAGACTCTCAAACTGATGACAGTCGTTCAAAACCCATTGGAAGTTGGCTCACACTTGACTACATGTCAAAGTAACCAAATGTTTGACATCCAATAGCTGATGATTAATAAATCAATGTGCTCTAGTAGTGTCGTTAAAAAAAACTTTAAAAAAACAACTATTATCCTGTAAACATTATTGCTTTTAACATGAACTGCAGGAAAATAATTTTTAAAATGATCGAAATGTAATATAATTTTAATTCTATTCTCACCAAAATAATAATTTTAATTCTATTCTCACCAAAATATGTGTCGGTACCAAAAAAAAACAACCAAGATGATGCCTAACAACTAGATTTTATTGAAACTTACTTCTTTTCCAACACTCTCTGTCGATCTATGTATCCTCTGACCCCAGCTTGTATCTTAATGGCGGCCTCCTCTTCCCGCATTGCCTCCACCTCCTTGGTTGCAGCATGCTGTCTGTACTGCGTCTGTATCTTCGTGGCAGCCTCCTGCTTCTCAGGAGCACTCTCGGCAAAGGAGACATTCTGAAAGAAATATTCCATTAATTAAATTTCTAGCTTGGTACTGTGTGTGCCATTCTGAAAGATAGTTAGCCCAGCATGTACATGTATATCGGTATGTATGGGAATAGGCAGTGAATGGCCTGGAATATATATATATGTCGCCATAATGTTTTTTTTATAAATAGCCTCGTCTATAATTTTGTAACCACATTAAAATTGAATGTTGTTTTAAATGTATGTATTTCTCGCAAATTCACCTCAAAACAATAATATCACTGAAATGCTTGCACAAATGCATGGTAACAGTGTCATTAGATTTATCTAAACCTTTTTTTGAAAAAAGGATGAATGCATGGTTTGGGCATGTCCTCACTCCCCTCCCGGGCCCAATGTCTTAAGACTAGGGCACTGGGTCCGGGGAGCAATCTTTCTTCTACTTGTTTGTTTTCATCAGTGCTATGATGAGGTCCGTGCAAAGCTGGTAATAGGCCCAGATCAGATGGGAAATGTAGGCACCCATTTAAAAATACTCATTAAGTATATTTGTGATCATTACTATAGTCTGTTTGCGCTACTTGGAACATGGCTTTTGACGAATAAAAAACTAAATATATAATTTACCTCATTAATGTTAATATTTTTCTAAATAAAAAAATGTCCTATTTTTTGTCTAGGTTGGTTAGTCCATTGGTTCTATTATGTTTAAACGGCAGTTAAAAGTAATTTGTTTACATTTCGAGCTGGCATTTCTTAGACAGCCATGTTTTATTTGCTGCAGAAATTCATATAAAAATAGAGGCATTAGGTAATTATTTGAATAATGTATTTTTAATTTATAAATATGTTTATCATAAATTAATATCAATGCAAAAAATTATTTATTAAAGCAAAAACGATAACAGAGATATGAATATTACTGGAAATGGCCAAGATGTTCTGAATGTTAAAATGGACAGTTACCTTTCTTTGTAATGCTGTCGTCTGCCAAGTGTTATTAACGACGTGTAATTTTTCTGATTTTAACATACAAGGTAATGAGAAATATTTTTAATTATTATTTAACAAAGTAATGAAAATAATTGGAACATAGGACTTTTTTGCTATTTCCAAAACTCTAGTCCTTTTTCGCCTAGGTTCACGCAAACTAAATTAATCGACACAAATCCATGTTCCAAGTAGCGTAAATAGACTACAGTTGATATCATAAGCGAATATTGTCAAATAAACTTCATATTTTCAATTATGGTTTAGAGTATTTAGTTGGAGATCTTTCATTAAAATTACGTTTTATTAAAATTACTTTTTTATATAATAAACCGATATTACTGAATGCACGTTTATTTTTATCAATAATTTAATTATAATTTAAAAATTGCTATAAACTGCTATTATTAAATCACTTTTTGAGTGTCAATAATGTTTTTACATTGGTCAAAGTGGTTTCATATTTATTAAATTTAGTTTATAGATCTATTTTGTTTCGGTTACTGGGATTGTTCATTTTTCATGTACAAAAACAAAAATAATGAAAAAAAATAAAAAAATAATGAGCTGTTTACAAGTTCTCAAGTTCAAGCTTCAATAAAATGTCAACTGCTACTTGTTGTGAATGGTGTATCTTTCACTGGGTTATCATTCATCCAAAAATATGGATAGTCCATGGACTCATAAGAAAAAAATATGGAGAGTCCAAAACAAAATTTTAGAGAGTCCATTGTGAATTACGAAGAGTGAAGATTTGGTAGTAAGTACCATATGAGTCAAGCAGTTAAAATTTACTAGTCTGGACTTTAAAAGATTTTGTTGTTTTTTGGATCCTAGTTCATCACCAGCTTCTTTTATCTCTCCCAAATCACATCATTGTAGTCACCGGGTGCGATCCTAGTCAGAAGCAGCAACTGTGCTTTTAGGATCTTAGTTCACTACCAGCTTCATTTATCCTTCCCCGAAATCACCACCTTGTAGTCACCGGGTGTGCACCTAGCCAGAAGCAGCAACTGTGCTGACCTACGTACAATTGTGTTTGCATTGGAGATGAACACGCTGCAAGGTGTTCTAGGCAAATAGAAAGTGGCAGATGAGGACTTTTGATTTCTTCTAAACACGAGATAGACTATGATTTGTTTAAAACCCGTCTGCGTTAACACCTCTGCGAGGATTTGTGACTTCTCAATAGGTGAGAGTCTGGCTTTATCTCGAGGCAAGAAAAGCAAACAGCAAACCAAACAAGCCTCTTCGTTAAAGAATAAATCGTCTTTTTCTATCACTTAATATTCCTCCACCGACTCGCAGGTATTAACCGAGTCTATGGTTTTGACACTTTCGGAGTCAATATTTTTTGTAGGTCGGACAGTGCTGCGGTGTTTGCTTTAAGGTTTGAAGTATCTTTTTTCCATTCCTCTTAATTGCCCGATACATACCCAGTAAGAAGGCGCTCTTGGAACCAATAGACTCGATGAATAAAGGGGGTAAGACAGAATGTCAGATTTATTTGAGCATGGTTGATGCGTGTCTTCCTGGTGCATTTTAAACAAAGCCGTGTCATTCTGGCACAGGGATGTTTTTTTTTTTTCAATTGGTTTAAGGACTCTTTAAAAGATTTATTGATAGATGTTCTAAAGGGATTCCATGACAATGATGTAGCATTAATTAAAATGATGGTTCATACAAAGTTTTGTGTTCTTTGTGTAGAGTAAGTATATAAAGAATGATCTCAAGTATTTATTACTGACTGATGCCACCGGCAAAAATTACAATAAAAATAAAATGAAATACAAAACTTTTTTCTACATAAATAATACGTTTTGTATTTTGAAAATCATTTATTTTGACGGCTTTTCGCAAATGTCTTAGATAATCATTGTTGGATTAAAATATAGTATATTATTTACGTTTTTATTAAACAGAAAAAATATTTTAAAAATTCCTGCAATATGTTTTCTTCTAATTTTTAAAACATATCTTTACTATACAAAATACCTAAACCTACAAAGTATACGTGCATTATCTGTTCTGTTTATTATTTTTAAAAGATAATTTAATATTGCGACGTCATAAGTCATAATTATAAAAGTTACATATGGCATCAAAACAATATTTAATCAAATATCATTATTTTCTTTTTATAACTGTTTATACTGTTTTCTTCAAGTCTCTTTATGGACATACATGCGTTACCACAAATATATACTAGTTATTTGGATAAAAATAAATTAATAAGTCACCAGATAATATTATTATTCTGATGCAAGGGTGTCTTCTTCCTCAACTGGTTTTAATTCCCTATTCAAAGCGTTGATGGTCAGAATATCCAGGTTAAAATATTGAAAACATTCAGCATTGCATCCTTGTTTTAATTTGTGAACATCAAATCCTTGTATCAATGAACCAGATGGTTACAGAAATGATGTGGATGCAGGATTTCGGAAAGGGAGGGTCCATATGCGGATTTCTGAAAAGGGGGGATGGGGTCTCTGAAAGTGATGAGTGAATAGAATTTTGTATCTTGTTTCGTCAAACCACTCTAGGTTTGATTGTTTTATGTGAGCCTCGATGGTCCAGCGGTAGAATGTAGGACTGTCAAGCTGATGACAGTGGTTCAAAACCCGTTTGAGGTAGGCTCACTCTTGACTATGAGCCAAAATAACCAAATGTTTGACATCCAATAGCCGATTATTAATAAATCAATATGCTTGTTACGAATAGTTTCGTAAAAAACCCCAGCGCATTTTGTAAAATCTTCACGTTTTATAAAACATGTTGTTTTATTTTTTAAAATGTGCATCTTGCCGAAATTCGTAAAACTACTGCTCATGAATCGTAAAATTGTACACCTCGATTTGTAAAACTGACGACCACTTTCATAAAATTCTGCAAAATGCACGTTTTTTTAATTAAAAAAACATCAACACCTTTTATAAAACTGAAGATTTTATGAAATGCGCTGTTTTTACGAAACTATTTGTAACAGTGTTCTAGAGGAGTCGTAAAAAATATTGTTTTATCTTCGCAGCTGTCCAGCACGAGAGAGGTCCGCGGAACTCTACCATCAGACGCCAAGTCGCCATGTATCTGAAGGAGACTAGTGAACTCGGCAACGTCTTGGCTAACAGCCCCTACAGACCACCATTTCTGTCAGCGTATGTCGGTTATGAACAAATCAACGACGGCATTACAGTCTCAGCAGTCGACCCAACAGCCGTGCCACCATCTGGTATTATTATGCAGCCTGTTCCAAAAGTAAGGCTCTGATATTTATATAGAGATTGTAGTATTCCAATCATATCAAACATACACGGTCATGCGTATTAGCTTCCAAAGAAAAACATTTGCATGTTGTGTGAGTTTTTTTGTTGTTTTTTTTTTAGTGTTGTTTTCGTTTCGGGGGGGGGGGGTAGATCTGTCTTTCTTAATTTTATAGGATTTACGTTTTAAAGAGGTTCTGTGATGATAAAATACAATTTGTATCATTAACCGTTTCTTGGATATGGTGCAAAAGGTGCTAACGCCTTCCGCCAAACATTTTTCAAATTTCTGTACCATTTCACACACACACACCATTTTCATTCCTTTGTCCGTTCCTGTATAATGTACACTTTCATTTTATTTACATGCATTAATAATTTCTATTCAGTTTGAAATATTTGATATAGACCTTAAGACAGAAAAATTAAAAAAGATACTTTTATGTGGAATTACTTAATTGCAGTATCCACATGAGATGGTGCAAGCCTATTTTAACAACCCTGAAGCCATCTGTGAAGCTGCAGCAAGATTGCTTTTCATGAGTGTCAAATGGGCGAAGTCTGTTCCAGCATTCCAGAGTCTTCCATTCAGGGACCAGGTCCTGCTGCTAGAGGAGAGTTGGAGGGAGTTGTTCGTGCTAGGGACTGCGCAGTTTCAAATCCCAGTAGAGGCAGGTCCTTTGCTAACGGCTGCAGGTAAGTGGAATCTAACAAATAAATCATACATGTAATGTATTTAGACTGTTGATTAATGCTTAGTGGAATTAACATGGGTGAGCACTACAAAAATTAATGTTATTTCTTCTATTGATATGAACTGTCAGCTACCAGTTTTACATTGCATTGAATGACTTTCATAGCTAACCTGTATTATTTCTGTTTTTAAACAGTTAATTGTTAATTTATGATGGCAGGTATCACTCATCAATTGTCTTTTCTGCATCTAGGCAGTTCCATCGATAGCTGTCGCATAGTCTAATAACTTTTAAGTGTTTTGTAATGATTTGATTTACAATGTCCAAACAAAAATGGATTGAAATTTGAAATAGGAAGATACAATTCTCTCACAAATCTTTACTGAAATTTTAATAATAACAAACGTGTGTATAAAAAGTTGTTTGATATTACTTAGTCCAGTTAACATTACTAACCAAATTTATTTTATTTTAGGGTTGAATGCTGAAACGTCTCCTCCAGAAAAAGTTGTGTCAATAATGAACGAAATTCGAGGTCTTCAGGATGTAATAGCTAAATTCAAGGCAATGCAAGTGGACCCCACAGAATATGCTTGCTTGAAAGGAATAGTTCTATTTAAATCAGGTACGTTTGAAAATAAGATCATTGTAAATATATCCAGAAATATGTTTTAAAACTGTTCAGCACGGTATATAAAGTGTTTTAGTTTAATAGTCTTTTAAGCTCCATTTGCCATGAAATTAACCATCAACATTATATTCATCATCATAATATCTGCAATTAAGAAAATGTCCACGGCAAAATAAATGTTATAGAGAAATAGTGTCCACGGTATTTTCCACGGCAAATGTATCGTAAAGTATTCTTTATTTTTAATAATAAAAAAAACAATTTGGCATTGCTGATAGCCGCGGGCAATTTTAAGGGTAACCATCATCATCACCATCTCCATAATAGTAATGTTTAATCTATAATCAGTGATAACAATATCATAATTATCATCTTACTATTATTAATATATTTATTATTATTGTCGTCGTCGTCATCATCATCATCATTTTTTTTTTTTTTAATTATTATTTATTATTGTATTTTTAGTATTTCCAGCTGGATCCCAGGAAGTAAAAACCCTGAGAGAGTTCCACACGGTTGCAACGCTTCAAGACCAAGCTCAGTTAACGCTGAATCATTACATGAGGACGGCGTATCCCACACAACCCTTCCGCTTCGGGAAGCTCCTTCTCCTCCTCCCTTCACTGAGATCCATCACGCCAGTCACAATCGAGGAAGTGTTCTTCAGGAAAACTATTGGTCAGATTCCCATTGAACGCCTCCTGGTGGACATGTTTAAATCCAGTGACTTCTGATCAGATATCTAGGGTACTTCATAGATGTTTTAGGAGATGATTCTGACATTGAATGTGAAGATATCATATGAAAGCATTGCAGTGAGTCCAGAAACATAAAATCAATCATGTCTAGTTGCTATGTAAAGATTTTTCAATTTTTCGTAATTAGATTGTCTATGATTAAAATAACGATTCGGGTACATATTTAACTCCTTTGCGAGGATTCAAAATCTACAAACCCGAGATAAAAATCGTTGCTATAGAACCAAAAGGGTGTAAGTTGGGGTAGCTGATAATGGAGAAAAAGACCAAAAACTGTTTCTCACCTAGACACGAGTTTTATGTGGAATATCTTTTAATTTCAAGATAAATGTGGAATAGCTTCAGAAATCTACACACACCCTTTGTGCACTAGATGCAGTTCACTTAGGGACATTCAGTGATACTAGTTAGTGCCAAACCCAGACTTAATCACTTTTGGTTCTTAAGCAGCGAAATTATAAGTCAGAGTTGTGTACCTGCTTTCTGAGGATTCCATTTTTTCCTTCAAAATCTTGATTTCTGGCTCAAATCATGTAACAGACTAATCTAACTGCTTTGCGAGGACTCCTGGATAACTATTGCGTCAGATTTCTGATTGCAACTAGTACTGGACGATGCTAGACTATATTAATAAATTAATATTAACCTCACGATGATAATAGGATGTTATGTGCGTGAGACGATGAACTGTATCTACCTCAGTGTATAATAATACATGATTTTTGTGCTATGCTTCATGTTACTGTGCCGCCAATGAGCAGACGTAAAGCAATATGTTTAATTTGGATACAAATATAATAGTATCTTGATATGCTTCAAAGCAGGGGCGTCAATCCTGACGGGAAAGGGAACACATCCCCATTTTTTGGACAGGTGGATGCCTATATAATTATCCACTCACATTTTGCTTCGAAAATGTTTAATTAAAATGCCTGAATAATAATCTTTTCCAGTATTTCATCTAAAGGCATCTAAAACAATCATAGATTTTCAAAAAAATAGGAGGGGCCATGCCTCCACCCATGGGCTCAGTCACCCTCCCACCCCCATATTCAGAAAACGATTGTCGCCCTTGTATCAAATGTTATTATTATGTAAATGAGCATGATTTTACCAAAAAAGTGATTTGGGGTGTAAATATATTAGTATTTTGGTACTTAGCAAAGATTAATGTAAATTACCTAGCTACCAAAACATTAAATTTGGCTGAAAATACATAGGTATTTTGGAACATTAAGATTTATTGTTTTGAGAGGGAAAGCTTTAATTAGAATAGCATTTGGGTACAAACACATTCACAAGTTACTCTGCTGTAAATAAACAAGGCCTTAACTCATTTGAGTTATTGAGTTTTGAGAGGGAAAGCTTTAATAAAAACAGCATTTGGGCACAAATATATTCAAAAGTTACTCTGCTGGAAATTAGCAGAGCCTAACTCATACGATAAATTTGGCTACAAATAAATTGGTACATTTCAAATGTTATATTGTAGATACGCGGGCTTTATACAGTTATCAATATGGGTGCAGATATATTGATACCTAGGTACACTTCAAAAGTGCTATAACATAAGCAGCCGACTGGGCTCTAAACATTGTTCTGTATATTATTTAGTGTTTGTCTTATTCATTCATTCCATTACTGATTTTAAATAGTGAAATTTCTAAGGGTGGTGGGATTTTTTACAATCCAAGTTGAATATACTTACCTTCCTATTTGTTCGCTATAAAATGTAGGTTTTTTAAGTCTTCCGTCTTAAATGATGTCTAATGATATTCTCTGTTCATATATTATATTTTACCTCTTTATGTTTTAAAACTTTGTTATTAGTTATGCTAGAGACAAATGCCACTAATGTGGCAAGATAAATTAGTTTTAATAGGTTCTTGTTAACATGGATTTGCCAGAATATTATCTTTGGTCGTTTTGTAAAGCAATTTGATTTTGAGTTCGTGGTTTAATGGTTTTGAGGTTTCGATTTTATTTCTTCTATTGGTTGAACTTATTTCTAGCTTTGTTTTATTGTCATGGCTAAGAGCCCTTATTAAATATTATTTTTTATTTTTACGCCAAATGCATAAAACCAAAACAAGAATAAAATATTCCAGGGGTGTTCTCTCCGAAAGCCAAAACCAAATTAAAGTTTTACATTAGTATTGCTGTCATATTGTGTTGAAATGGTTAAACGAGCCTACAGTGTTCCTCATCACTTTATCTAACTTTATGCTAACTTATATCAGTGTATTTGAACCTCACAAGTGACCCTCTGTGGTCCAGTGGTAAGACATTGGACTCTCAAGTTGAAGAGAGTGTATCAAAAAAAAAAATGGAGGCTGGATCACATTTGACCACGTGTCAAAATAACCAAATGTTTGACATCCAATAGCCGATGATTAATAAATCAGTGTGCTCTAGTGGTGTCGTTAAACA
>JAULBS010029762.1:0-10358 GCA_032355785.1 Symmetromphalus regularis
TAAAATGCCTAAATAATAATCTTTACCAGTATTTCTCTTTATTATATCAATGTAACACTTAACCATGTCGTCTTAGCACAAATATACAGAAGTACACAAGTGGTCTATAATGTTGGGAGGAGGGAGGGAGTGGGGGTGGGCAGCGGGATGGTCAAGGGTATGTTACGCCCCCCAACCCCCACTTTCAGGAACGGATTTTCGCCCTTGCTATCACTCTTGAGCTATGGACCGATCCTTGTTTTTATAACTGGATCATGGATCTGAAATTATTTCTGCGCGTTCGCCCGTATATTTGTAGCTCAGTTTCTGCCAAGAATATTGAAATGTTACAACAAGCTAGTCTCATTTATATTGTTCACGATACTCATAGTATCGTCAGAGGCTGAACTCCAGACGTGCTGGCTAACACAGATGGCAGTCACACACGTTTCCCCAGTGAATAACGATTATTTCAGTTAAATAATTGCACCATTCTCAGGGACAGATCCAGTTCGTCTCGGGTCCTTTGGTGGTAGGACCGAATAACTCGGTAGATACATTCTGCGACTGTTTACCCGTCCCAACTGATCCCCTGATATCGTATATTGAAGGCGGTTAAATACTAACATGCTTTCTTATCTGTGAGAAAGTGCATATAAAAGATGCCTTGCTGCTACTGACTACAACCCATGGAATTTCGAAAATGTTCGTGGCAAAATAAATGCTGTTGAGAAATGGTGTCCACAGGAGTTTCCACGGCAATTTTAGCGTAAAGAATACTTTATTTTTAATTATAATAATATTTAAAAAACTTAAATTGTTTTTTTTTTGAAAACCTCCGCTACAATTACCACGACATTGTTGATTGCCGCGGACAATTTCATGGATTGTGACTAAGTTCCAAATTTTCTAAATATCTGACATCCAGTAGCAGATGGTGAAGAAAACAATGTGCACTAAAAGTCTCGTTTAAAAAAGAAAGATTAAAAACTTTAAAAAAAAATTAACATGCAAAACTAATTCAGGTAAACAAAAAATAAATATCGGATAGTTGGGGTCCTACTCTGGTTAAATAATAAACAGTTTAAAATTTAATCAGTGTAAAGAACCGATTTACTATGTAGTAAAATATACTGTTCAAAATAAGTTAGGGATATTTGAGTTCAGATATGAATGCATATGAAATGAGACATGATAAATAAAACATTAAAATTATATTATTGGGACCCCCTAAATGGATTTTCTGGATTCGCCATTGGATACTGATTTCAAAATAGATGAACTCTACCATGATGAACAGTAACAAGCGCATACCTTCCTGCCATCCAACATCTGTGCAACATCACTGGGCAACGTCAATGGCGTTCAAGGGATTTGGCAGATTATAGACGCAGCACTAGAGAAATGGTATAGAATACACTCAAATTCTTATTGGATGCCAAGGACAAAGTATGAATGTAAAGTAAATGTAAAGTAAAGTTTGTTTTATTTAACGACGCCTCTAGAGCACATTGATTTTTATCTGATCATCGGCTATTGGACGTCAATCATATGGTCATACTGAAATATGTTTAGAGGAAACACGCTGCCGCCACATTAGGCTACTCTTTCCGATAAGCAGCAAGATGTCTTTTATATGCACTCTCCCACAGGACAGGACAGCACATACCGCGTCCTTTGATGAATCGGTTGTGGACCACTCGTTGGAACGGAAAACACCCCAAACTGTAAATGGGTACACTGAAAAGGATCGACCCGACGACCGACAGCTTCACAGGCGGACACTCTACCATTTGAGCTACAATTCTTATTGGAAGTGAAGTGAAGTGAAGTGAAATGAAGTGAAGTTTGAAATGGAACAGTATACACTCAAATTAGTTTTGGATACCAAGGCTAAGTCATTCATGTTTACATAACGGTGGTGCAATAATGGCTAATATCATTATTTTAATGTTTAGAGAACAAATATTGTTCTTGAGATCCCCTCACCCCTCGCGCCACCCATTCCCTCTCGCTAGGCTGTTTGTTTCTAGTAGCGGATCCAGGAGGAGGTCCAGGGGTCCGGTCTGCACTTTTTCTCGTGTTATTTTGTTGTTGTTTTTTTGTTTACCTTTTACGAATGGAAGGACGTGAAAATTAATCATAACACATTACATTTGAACCCCTCACCCCATTTCAAAACCCCTGCATCCGCGCCTTGTTTCGACCACAGTAACAATTATTTCAATTACATAATTATTGCAATATTCTCTATTTCTAAACCTAACCAGACATGGTTATTTTATTATTGTTATGTTACATCATCCTGCTCGAGCAATAAACTTCTTTTCTATTCCGCCCTGTGCTCCACTACTTCAAAGTGGTGCAGCGGCTCATAACTGTATAATCAATAAGCGTGAAGAAAGTTTAAGAAGGAAGGAATAAAGGGAAGATAAGATTATCTTTATTACATGCAAATGTAAGCTAGGTAACTGGATACAGTGTGCACTTCCTTGACTCTTTGTCGCATCTGTTGGTTACGTATTTCTGTGTAACCGTTTATCTCACAGAGGCGCACATTGGAATGTTTAGAACTTTATAGAAGGGGAGGGTTGAATGTAAGTGGAATATTAGTGGATTACATTGCGCGAAAGCTGCGGAGGTCCTTCAGGGGCGGATCCAAAACTTTTACCGTCGGGAGCAACATTATTCATGTTACTACCAATTTGAGCTATTTTCCGTTCCATCCAGTGGTTCATACCTGGTTCATACCTGGTATTTGCTGTCCTGTCTGTGGGCGAGTTCTTGAGATCCCCTCACCCCTCGCGCCACCCATTCCCTCTCGCTAGGCTGTTTGTTTCTAGTAGCGGATCCAGGTCCCTTGCTGCTTTTCGGAAATAATAGCCTATGTGGCGGCTAAGGGTTTCCTCTAAATAAATATGTCAGAATGACCAAATAATTGACGTCCAATAGCCGATGATAAGATAAAAAAATCAATGTGCTTTTGAGGCTTCGTTAAAAATCTACCAGAAGAAAATGGTAGATAAAAGCTGGTGTCTTGATCCCCTAGATCCATCCTAGAAATATACCCAACTGCAGTTTATATAATATCTCTAAAAAGCATTAATATTCAGGCCCGCATGATTTTCAAGAGGGTGGGGCTAATTTTTCAAAGTTGGGGAGGGAGCGGGTCATTTCTATGTGTGTATAAAATGTGTTGTGCGAAACCGCGAATCTATACCCGAAATAAAAACTGGCGGAAAAAAAAAAGCGGCAGCCCCCCACCCCACCCCCATATCCCACCAGCGGCAGCCCCCCACCCCACCCAACCCACCCCCATATCCCACCACCGGCCTCTACTGGTCTGATCTTCTGATTGCTGTTAGCAGATAGACCCCCATGTATTCTAACATGTGAGGAACCCAGCAATGCGAGATATTTTAAATCATTCAAGATGCATGTCCCAACCCCTACAGATTAACATGAATGAGGCGCCCCGCTATGCATGCAGCAGTAAATCTTTCAAGATGTGTGTGTTACGTGGTTTGTCCTTTTTTCAGTTTACCTTTTTCTTTGTTGTTCACGATAGATATTGCGTATGACGTCTTACGAGCTCTATCATTCCAGAAAGTTAAAAAGCGTTTATCTCTAAGTCAAGGCGTGACAATGAAAATAAATTACTTTCAGTTCACAGAGACAGTTTTGATGATTTGGTTGGGGATGGGCGTGTTCCTAGGCAATTTGGAGAAATTTCATTTTTTGTTTGTTATTAAAAAAAATATCAGATCACCATTTCTAATTTGTTCATGATTTATCATAACTTTTAATATACATTCTTCAAATTATTATCTCCTTTCCCCATTTGTTATCAGATGGATCATAAGGTTTGAACCAATGTCGAAGATCGTAGATGCAATAAATTTAATGAATCTAAAATTATATTGTTCAATGTACAAAAAAACAACAACAACCAAACACTATTCTTGAGTTTCGCATTCCCATATAAATCCATGGTCCGCTCTGTCGTATGACCCCCCCCCCACCACCCTACCCCTATCTCTCATAGCCAATCCTGCACTCACTAATGCTTACAACCATTTTTCGACATTCGAATGTCCAATAACGAAAGACAAACCTCGTGCTAACTTTCAGTTGCCCAAAAGGTTTCGGTGTAAATGATGACGCTAACAGCCAAATGCACAAAAATAAAATATCTCAGTTTTGAGAAGAGTTATAATTCCACAGAGAAACTAATTATCCTCACATCATTATTTCAGTCTGACCATCATGCCATGGGCTATCTTAAAATAGCGCAAGAAGATCCAGAGAAACTTCGCAATGTGTTGGTCGAGAGAAAGGTCATCTTTTATACAATATCGACCGGTCATTCCGCTGGGAAGTCAGTCTTGGACACGACTTTGACAGTCAGATGTTGTATCCACGGCACACAACAGACCAGTAGCGGATTCAGGGGGAGGTCCAGGGGGTTCAGGATTCCCCTAGTAACTCGATTTATTTTCATTTTTCCGAGTGGAAGGACGTGAAAATTAACCATTGTTTCCCCGGGGATTTCTATTCACTCATCACTTTTGGACCCCACTCCCTTTTCAGAAATCCACATTTGGACTCCCCTTTTACAAATCCTGCATCCGCGCCTGACAGACACACAAACACACACATACACACAAACACACATACATATACACACACATACATATACACACAAATATACACATACACACAAACACACACACATACACACACATACATATACACACAAACACACACACACACAAACACACAAATATACACAGACATACACACACACACACATACACACACACATACATACATACATATACACACAAACACACAAATATACACATACAAACACACACATACACACACACACTCACACATATACACACAGACACCAAATAAATAATAAATAAATAAATATTTTTTGTTTGTTTAACGACACCATAAGATCTATTAATAACCGGCTATGTCAGACATTTTGACATGTTGTCAAGTGAGTCAGCCTTCAATGGGTTTTGAACCACGGTCTTCAGCTAATGTCTATCACTGGGACGACAGGGACTCACAATAATAAATAAATAAATGAAATAAATAAATAAATAAATGAACTAAATAAAATAAATGAAATAAATAAATAAAATATTTGTTTAACGACATCACTAGAGCACACTGATTTATTAATCATCGGATGTTGTATTTCAAATATATTGTAATTCTAACACATAGTCTTGAGAAGAAACCCGTAACTTTGTTTTTCATTAGTAGCAAGGGATCATTTACGTGCACCTTCCCATAGACAGGACAGCACAGTTATGAAACACTGTTTGGGATGAGGAAAAACAATTAGAGAATTAGACGAGGAGGTTCGATCCTACAACTATAGCACTTCAGGCGAATGCTCTACCGATTAAGCGAGATCCTCTTTGAAAACAAATACTGATCCCTTTAGGGACACTTCAGGTTTGGGGGCTTCTCGATATAGAAATTAAACTACATGACAAATTTCAAACAATGAACTAAAATGAATGAGTAGAACTAATTTTATAATTGTTACATTTTTTATAAATGAAGTCATTAGTCGTGGGTGGGGGCGGGGGGGGGCATCTCTTGCAGATGTGCCCGAGGAAATTGGCCCCTTAGCCCTCTTATAAATGCGGCCCTGGGTCTCCTGATACCGCAATGTTGTATTTACAACGTGCGAACATGTTGGTGACGGTTATGTTGATGCGTTGTGCCTTAGTAGTTCCAGTAGCAGATCCAGAGAGGAGGGGGGGGTATCCAGATGCCCAATTTTCTCGTATTTTTAAAATAAAAATAAAAATATTTTGTGAGTGGTAACAACCATTTTTTCACCAGTCCTATTCAGCCATCACATATGGACAGATACCCCCCACCCCCACTCTTTTCTGAATTCCTACCTCCGCGCCTGAGTCCAGTGGTAAGATATCGAACTGTCAAGCCAATGACAGTGGTTCAAAACATGTGGGAGGCTGGCTCACACATGACTAAGAGTGTCACAATTTTCCAAATATTTGACATCCAATAGCCGATGATAAATAGATCAATGTACTACAGTGATGTCGTTAAACAAACAAAACAGAAAAAAAATGTTAATGGTGGGTTTGTGGATAAGCAGGCATTGAACAGAGTAGCAAAATAAAGCTAGTTCAGTGGCGGATCCAGAAAATCAATTTGGAGGTGGGGGCAGTAATATGATGCCGATTTATGGGATTCTTTAACGTTAAATAATAATAATAATAATTTTAAAAAATATTAATGTTATTTAAATCGCAAAATTGAGGGGTTCTTGGCCCCTTAGGTCCCCGCCTCGATCCGCCACTGCTGTTGAAGAATGTTTATACAATACGCGCTAACTCCAAGCATCGCCTTTTTGAATTCACTTCCAATTTCGATTACTATATTCTAAGGGTCAGAGGTTGTAATACTTAAAATATATGGTGCGTAATATTATGATGACAGGTACGTTCTAACAACATGCATATCATAATTATCTAAAGAATTTGATTTAGTGGAATGAACCGACATATTTCTGTCGACGCAAAACGGCGTAACAGGCCGAGTATCAATTAGGAGGGGGAAAAAACACACCAACGTATCTCTCTGAAATGGCGTACTACCAGTCACGTTGCATAGTTTCGCTCACGTTTGAGAAATTTACACATGGTTTTGAAGAGAAGAATTTTTCTTTTCTTTTTCAGAATTCACACGTTAGTTAACTACAGGCGAAAAGCATTTCATGTGAACGGTGAATAGAAATAATACATTTCTTTATCTTATGTAAAACAAAATAGTAATAAAATTCCTAAGACATAATAATTATGTCCTAATTAATATTCTATGCTTAGCAAGAAACAGATCTGAACAGAACAAGAGGTGATATTGTTAACTGGGGTTGATTTTGTTTTCAGCAATATTTTTTTTTTTACTTCATTGTGGCTTAAACTTTTCACGTTGTTTGCCACGTGTGAAATATAATGCACTCACGAGGTAAGCAACGTGCAATAGTTGTTATAAAATAGAGTTAAAGGAATGCCAGTGGCGGATCTAGGGTGGGGCTCTAAAGCGATTCAAACAAAAATTAGTTTTAACGACGTCACTAGAGCACATTGATTTTTATCTTATCATCGGCTATTGGACGTCAATCATATAGTTATTGTAACATATGTATTTAGAGGAAACACGCTGCCGCCATATAGGCTACTCTTTCCGATAAGCAGCAAGGGATATTTTATATGCACCGTTCCACAGACAGGGCAGTACATACCACTGCCTTTGATGAACCAGTTGTGGACCACTGGTTAGAACGGAAAATAGCCCAAATGTTTTAGTTCGTCACTTGAATGTGAAGTGGATACAATCGGCATAGCTTTATACGTTGGGATTCGGTTGTGATACAAATACATGATGGTTCCACCTTTCTGATTTTTCAGACCACTGGTTGGAACGGAAAAATAGACCAAACTCCGACGACCGACCGGTTCACATTTCCGATATAAAAAGAAAAATTCAAAATTATTATTATTATATTATTATTCAGAGAATCATATTATTGCCCCCAATAGATTTTCTGGATCCGCCACTGACAGCTAATTTTGTTTCTCAAACACACATGCGCTCTATTCAATTAGTGGTTCTGTTCGTGAGAAAGAGATCGCCTTGAGTGCGGTGAGTCATGGGATCTGTCTCTTTCAACGGTAACATTTGGCCGTTTCTCTTTCTTAGCACCGCATCTTGTTTTTCTCGGGGACGGAGAGGGGGGTGGGTGGCTGAAGGGGAGGTGGGTGGCACGGTAAGGCCATATAAGCGTTAGCACGTCCGTTAATCAATTCTCCTCTAATCTGGTAAAACCTAGTAACTCACTTTTTCATGAAATTGAGAAAAATTTATTTCTAGATTTTTCCTAATCAGGATTGTGCATTGGTGAAGTTGCTAGGTTCTTCCAGTGCAAAATCTATTATATAGGATGTGCAAAATCTATTATATAGGATGTGCAAAATCTATTATATGGGATATGCAAAATCTATTATATAGGATGTGCAAAATTTATTATATAGGATGTGCAAAATCTATTATATAGGATGTGCAAAATTTATTATATAGGATGTGCAAAATCTATTTTATAGGATGTGCAAAATCTATTATTATATAGGATGGTGTTTTTTTCCCACTTTTTCTTGACTAAATGAAAGGGTATAACCTAGTAACTCCAAAAATGGGTCAAACTCAATTTTGACCTAAAAATTTGTTACTAAGTTTTACCAAAATAGGGGAGTATTGATTGTATGCAAACTTTTTTTTTTTTTTTTTTAATATATATAGATTTAAAGCAATGCTATATAATCGTGAAACAGAAACTGTTCTGTAAGGCAGTGCTTCCCAACCTTTTTCTACTCGCGGACTCCTTGGGACATTTTACAAATCTCCAAGTATTCCCACATCTGCATTTACTCTATTCAATCCGATTTCCCTTTAAACTTCGCAGACCCCCAAATTGTTTCACGGACCCCTAAGGGGTTCGAGGAACCAGGTTGTAAGGGTTGTAGTATATAAGGATCCGGATAGAAATCAACGTTAGCCCAATCCACCACCCACCCCCGTTTCGGGCGTGTAGAAATCAGTGAGGATAAGCTAAATTTAAATGATTCTAGTCTCCTGGGTCAGTAGATATCTTGTTCACCAAAGCCCAATCCACCCCCACCCCCACCCCACCCCCATTCCGGGCGAGTAGAAATCAGTGAGGATAAGCTAAATTTAAATGATGTTAGTCTCCTGGGTCAGTAGATATCTTGTTCACCAAAACACATTTCTTTACATCACAATTTAATTTATTATAGATGCACATTGCACATCAATTCAATTCATGTATACATTACACATCTTGGGGAATCGTATACTTTGGTGCTGACATGGTAATCATGATGAGGATAATAATAATAATAATAACAACAACAACAACAACAACAACAATTCAATTCATGTATACATTACACCCCTTGGGGAATCGTATACTTTGGTGCTGACATGGTAATCATGATGAGGATAATAATAATAATAATAATAATAACAATATTAACAACAACAACAATAATAATAATAATAATAATAATAATCCCAATAAATTAATAATAATAGTAAAAATAATAGTACTAATAATGATTAAAGAGGCAATACCTATATTATTTGTGAGTCTTAAACAGCTTTCTAGCAAAGTTTTGTATTTTCAGAACGGGTTAAAGATGTTGCATACAACTGTATCTTTCAGTAACATGTTCCTAGCAAACAAAGGAGACTAGTAAGTTTTAATAGGGACTGGTGTATTTTCTAGGTTACTAGTCCCCCGGGCGAGTGGAATTACTACTTAATGTTTACCCTTTAGGACTAGAAAGCTTTCAGAACGTTTCATGATACATTTGGAGGCCATAAAGTAAAGTGTGTTTTATTTAACGACGCCTCTAGAGCACATTCATGTTTATCTTATCATCGGTTATTGGACGTCAATCATATGGTCATTCTAACATATTTATTTAGAGGAATCCCGCTGCCGCCACATAGGCTATTCTTTCCAATAAGCAGCAAGGGGTCTTTTATATGCACCATCCCACAGATAGGACTGCACATACCACGGCCGCCTTGGATGAACCAGTTTTGGACTACTAGTTGGAACAGAAAATAGCCCCAACTGTAGATGGATCGACAGAGAAGGATCGATCCGACGACCGACTGCTTTTGGAGGCCATTTCACATAACATATAAAAATAATGTCTGATTAAAATAATGTCTGACACAGTACCCAGTGACGGATCCAGAAAATCTATTTAATAATAATTTTAAAAAAAATTGTTTTAAAAATGTTATTTAAATCGAAAAATGTATGGGGCTGGGGTTATGACTAGGTGAATTTGTTTTCATCATTGTGTTAAAAAAAACCAGCGATCTGCTAAAAAAAACAGCGATGCTTATGATGGACTTCATTGTGGTCAATATGTCGCGATATATCATATCGATATCGTTATTAAAATAAGGTTATGTTGTGTTCTGGTGAAGACCACGATAAATGCACAGTTACCTTCCTATCGACATGGGTTGGTTGGTTGTATTTATTTTCGTACTTATATCCAATTAAGATTCAATTTCAAGCACACTGTTCTGAGCACACAACTCAGCTTCATGTGCCGTCTGTCCAGGACAAAGGTTAGTGTTAGTAGGAGAGACGAAACCCGCTGCCGCCACACTAATGCGGCTACTCCTATCGATAAACAGCAAGGGATCGTTTATATGTACTATCCCACAGACAAAATTGTAAAACTAGTTGTGGACCACTGGTCGGTGTAAGTGGTATA